>JAJMJE010000003.1:600000-890038 GCA_030568915.1 Starmerella powellii | reverse complement strand
CTCAAGTGTTACGTCGCACAGCTCTAGTGTTGCATCGCACAGCTCTAGCGTTCCCACGCACAGCTCAAGTGTTGCGTCGCACAGCTCTAGTGGTCCCGCTCACAGCTCAAGTGTTGCGTCGCACAGCTCTAGCGTTCCCACGCACAGCTCAAGTGCTTCCTCGCACAGCTCTAGTGTTCCCACGCACAGCTCAAGTGTTACGTCGCACAGCTCTAGTGTTCCCACGCACAGCTCAAGTGTTACGTCGCACAGCTCTAGTGTTCCCACGCACAGCTCAAGTGTTACGTCGCACAGCTCTAGTGTTCCCACGCACAGCTCAAGTGTTACGTCGCACAGCTCTAGCGTTCCCACACATAGCTCCAGTGCTCCCACGCACAGTTCAAGTGTTGCGTCCCACAG
Organism: Starmerella powellii; assembly: GCA_030568915.1. Lineage (NCBI taxonomy): Eukaryota > Fungi > Ascomycota > Dipodascomycetes > Dipodascales > Trichomonascaceae > Starmerella > Starmerella powellii. The sequence continues at coordinate 889,639 of JAJMJE010000003.1, read as the reverse complement.
CTCTCCCACGCACAGCTCTAGTGTTCCCACGCACAGCTCCAGTATTTCATCGCACAGCTCTAGCGTTCCCACGCACAGCTCTAGTGCTTCTTCTTCGGCTATGACCTCAAGTGTTGCGTCGCACAGCTCTAGTCCTGCGTCGCACAGCGCGATTCCGTCCAGGGTGCACAGCTCGGCGGCTCCGTCTTCGAATGTGGACCCCAACGTAGTCTCACCCAGCGCTCAGTTTAGCGTGCGTAGCGCTGCCATTGCCAGCTCCGGTGCGGTCAGCTCTACATCTACGGAGCGTCACGGCGGCAACACCAAAACTGTCGACACGACCAAGTGGGTAACCATTCCATGCTCCACGTCTACTACAGTCACCTACGGTAGCTCGACGTACACCGTCACGAAGGCCACGACCCTCACGGTCGAGGATTGCGGCAGCTGCACTGACAACCACCCGAGCAAACAAACCAGCAGGAAAGCTGGTAAAGGCAACGACAATGACATCGTTAACACAAGAGAAACGGGTGACATCCACACTGCCAGCGCTGTTAGCACCAAATGGGTGACGATTCCATGCTCTACTCCCACTACAATCACCTACGGGAGCTCGACGTACACCGTCACGAAGGCCACTACGCTCACGGTCGAGGACTGCAGCTGCACTGACAGCGTTCCGGGCCAGGCTACTAGTGTGAATAGCGGCGCTCCCTCCATCTTGTCCAGCGGTGTACGTACTGCCAGCGGTGTGCCTATTGCTAATGGCGGCATTCAAGCTGCTGCGGGTATTGGCGCCGCTCTTTTTGGTGCTGTCGCAATGCTCATCTAAGGCATACCTTAGAGACTTATCCAATGCCAATCATATAGTTAGAATAATTTTGTGATCTTGTTAGTTAATATATAATATCTTTTTAATCGAAGCCAATGAAGCCACCGCAAGATGATCCAGAGAAAGGGCCAAGCGCGTGAATTACCCAATACGGACTGTTCAAGGTAGAAACGACTGAGTGGGAAAAACTAGCTGGAAGTCGAGCATGTCGGTATTGAGCTCGACTGACCTAGCAATCATTATGCTGTTCGACCTACACCAAGGCGGCTTTGGCCAAGAATCCAAAAAGATCTCAGGTTGCGACTCCTTTAATCTCAATTAAATTGCCTGACACCCCGCAATTCCAGCCCGCAGAAGACTTTATCATAAGTGTACTCAGATGCCTCAATAATGTAGCCAATGCCATTGTTCAACGCGTCGCAGAACTAACTCAGAACACAAGCCCACATGGCCTCGTTCGAGAAGCGTGGACCTATTTGCGGAGAAGAGTTCCTCCATCTCAGAACAGTACTTGGAAGACGATCTCGGTTCTGAGACGAGAAGGAGAACCCAGTATAGCTGTTATATTATAATCGCGAGACACGAATAAATACGACTGGAATGACCGAATCATTCTCATAAGACTTTCAAGCTCCCTGGGCACCGTTTACTTTTTGGCTGGATGCAGACAAAGGGTGTGTGCACTTCAACAACAAAGGACCTGCTTCAGTAAAGACTGAGGGCAGCAGCGCCAGGTAAACGTCTCGACGAAGGAAATGTGATGCGAAGTGAATTGATTAGTAGTAACCTGTTTGAATTCTAAGTTTGATTCTATATCTATCTGCCTAGTTCGCAATGGCGACGGCAGCGGCCTGGTGGTCATCATGCGAGATGCTGACCTTGACAGTGCGGCCGTTAGCAGCGGCAAGCGCGTCTCCGTGGAGGCGGACTTCCGGGCCAGTCTCGGTGTGGACGATCTCGATCTCAGCAAGAGGAGCGGCAGCGCCCTTTCCTTGCGTCTTGAGAGCCTTGAACACGGCCTCCTTGGCGCTCCAAGTACCAGCGTAAGAAGCACGCGAGTCGGCGGCTTCGTTGCAGTACTTGCGCTCAGCTGCCGTGAAGTTGCGCTCGATAAAGGTCTCGTTATCGACGTTGATTGACGAAACAAGCTCGATGTCGACGCCGACGTGCTGGCCCGAGGCAGCAGTGGCCGAGGCCAGGTGCTCCACAGTGGCCTGCAGAGGGCTCGGCTTCTTCGAAGTATCGATCTTCTTGGCGAACTGGTGGTTAGCCTCAACACGGACACTGGGGTTCATGTACACGTCGTTCTCCTGCTCCGGCGTGTACGGGGCCTTGTCCTTAGGCCTGAACAGCGTGTTGTGCAGGATCGCATCGTGCCAGTACCTGTAGACCTTGTCGTAGCGAGCGCTGACCTTTGCCTGGTACTCCTCGTACTGCGAGCGGCTCAAGCTGCTGAACAGGTAGTCGGGGTGGACAACGAGCGCGAAGGCGCCCTTCTGACCAAACCCGAAGGACGTAAGCGTACCAGCCTTGATGCCGTAGGTCTGCAAGCTGACCGACGGGAACTGGATACGATCGTACTGCTGAAGGACGCTATCGACGTTGTCAGCGTTACGGTTGCCAGGCACAAGACCAGAGTTCAGAACCTGCAACACGCCGTTCAACATCCAGGCACCAGCGGCACCCTTCGGGTGACCCGTGAGGTACTTCTGGAACACACCAAGAACTGGGTTACCCTTCGAGCGACCCAGGTGAACGAGCATATCATGGATGGCAGCGGACTCATTCTTGTCGTTCGCCTTCGTCGACGTACCGTGGAACGAAGAAACGCCAATGTCGTCAATGGTCAGACCCCACTGAGCAAGTGCACCCTTGAGCGGAGCAATGGCCGGGTTACGCACCCAGAAGTCGTTGCCCCAAGTGCGCTGGGCCTCGCGCTCCTGAAGACGCAGATCCTCGGCAACGGCCTCGAGAGGAGTGCCCAACTCGCGCTCGTCGTCGGCCCACTGGTGGAGCTGGCGGCGACGGTACTCGAGCTGGCGGCGGCGGTACTCAACGTCGAGCAAGTGCTGCGACTTCGTGTGGTCCTCACGCGCCACGGTCATAATACCCTTACCAGGCGCCGGAACCGAGCGGCCGATCTTGTCGGTGGCAGTGGCCGTGAGGGCGGCAATACCGTAGATCGGAACGCCCATCTTGACGGCCAAGGAACCCGCCATCAAAATCTGAATACCGGAGCCCTGTGCCTCCATGAAGCCCGAGCGGCTCGTGGTGGTCGGACGCGACATCTCACGCGGTGTGCGACCGTGCTCCTCTTCAGTGACAGAGTTCGAGGTGGCATTCATGTTGCCGAACTCCTGAATACCCTCTTCCTTGATATCATCGTAACCACCGACGATGACAACACGGGCGGCACCGCTCTTGATGAGCTCAACACCACTGTCGACAGACTCGACAGCCGTGGCGCAGGCACCAACGGGCGTCTTGATGGGACCACTAGAGCTGATGAGCAACATGTTCACCCAGGCACTCATCGTGTTGATGAAGCTCTCCTGAAGGATGTCGTTCTGGGCCTCCTTGTCCATGTAACGGTCCTTGAACATCTTGCGCAGAGCAGTCATACCGCCCATACCGGAGCCGCTGGCGTTACCGACTTCGGAAACGTGCACATACTTGTAGAACTCGTACGGATCAGTGATACCGCTCGTGATAAGCGCCTCGGACGTGGCCACCAAAGTGTACAGAGTGACCGGATCGACCTGGCTGACAATGTCCTCAGGAACACCATAGGTGCGAGCATCCCAACCAGTCGGGATCTGGCCAGACACGAAACGGTTGTACTGAAGGGCCTTGGGAACCAGGATCTTGGCGCCCTTGAGGAAACGCACCGTCCAGACCTCGCTGTTCTCGGCATCGGCGAACGCCTCAACGTGCTCACCCTGCTCAAGCTTGAACTGGTCGGCAGTCTCCTTGCTGGTCTCAAACGGCTCGAGGTCGTGCTCAATGATGACCTCGTGCAGGAACTGCTTCTGGAGCGGGTCGAAGCCGACAAGATCAGGCTCGCTCAAACGGATACCGCTGTGCTCCAGAATGTACTTCTCGTACTTGGACTTGATATCACGCTCGTCAATAGTCTCGCCAGTCTTAGCATCAGTCCAGCCCTTTTTGCTGTTGTACTTGATAAGACCCATGATCCAGGCCATTTCGATTGCGCCCTCGAGAGAGAACTCGCCGTAAGCCTCCATCTCCCAGCGTGTGCGCGAGTTACCCCACGGACCAACCTCGCTGAAGCCCGTGATGACAGCAACGCGGTCAAGGTCAATGAGGTCAACGAGCTTGTCGGTGGCCGGAAGCTCATCGTAACTCTTCAGCTCGGGGAACGAGAACTTCAAGTTCGCACGCGGCTTAATCATGTTCTGCGCGTACGGCTCATCGGCCCTCTCACCGTTAACGACGCCCTGGTCGATCGCATTTTCAGTAGCAACAGCACGGCGCAGCTCCGCAGTCTCCTGCAGACCAGCGCGCAGCTTCGTCATGTACTCCTTAAGGTCAGGGACGTTCTGCATACCGCCGTTAAGGTCAGCATACACAGGCGAGCGCTGGCACAAGCGCTGGATGGACGGGGTCATAAGACCCAGGAGGTTGAACGCCATCTCCTGCTGAGAGAACGTGCGCACACCAAGCTCCTTCTCCATGCCCTCGGCAACCACGTTGTTCTGGTTCATGAGACCAGTTCCACGGGTCCAGCCAATGACAGCACCGCAGACCGTGACGTAGCTCGACCACGACTCGGCGTGCCAGCGGTTGAAAAGCGTCTCGAGCGCAAGCTTCGACTCCGAGTACATACCGTCGCCGCCGAACGTACCGTGGTTCGGCGAGAGCGGCAGCAGGACCTGAGCAGGGCGCGTCTCGACGGCGCGCTGCTGCTTCTCGGTCTTGATGAAACCGAGCAAGCGCAGCAGGTTCGTCAGCATGAGACGGTGAGCAAGCTCGCTCTTCGACTCGATGCCGTCGAGCTCGATGCCACCCTCGGGGATCGCAGCGAAGGGCACCACGAAGTCGAGGTCCCAGCCGAGCTCGCCGTAGATGTAAGCAATGAGCGCACGGCAGTCCTGGACGCTGGCCTGGTTGAAGGGCACAACAACGAGGTTGCTGCCCGTCGCACCGAAGCGCGTGTAGATGTCCTGGTAGAAGTCCGTGGTCTCCTTGCTGAAGCGCGAGGTGGTCACCACGACACTGGCGCCGCCCATGAGCAGGCCCTCGAGGACCTTGACACCGATCGAGCCCTTGCCTGCACCAGTGAGGAGCACGGTCTTGGACTTGAACGTCATGCCGTTGCGGGCGCCGTTCTCAAGACCGTTGAGATACGTCGTTGTGAGCTCCGTGGAGTACACCCAGGCATCGCCCTCGTGCTTGCGGAGGTTGAGGAAAGGGATGATGTCCGGACGCATGCCAGCAGCCAGCTGCGGCTTCGACGACGAGTTTGCGGCGACCAAGCGCTCCTTGAGCACATCGAGCGCCTTCTGGGCCTCAGCATCCGTACTGAGGTGCTTGTACAGCTGCTCGAGGTGCGCCAACTCGCTCGTGCTGCCGCCAACCGACGGGTTCTTGTTCTTCGTGAGGGTTTCGTGGCCCTGGGCCATCTGGAACACATACTGCTCGAGCTTGCGGCACTCTGCTCTTGGCACCTCGCTGTACTCGAGCGCGCCGCGGTTCGTGACCTCGGTATGCGGGCCCGTGGGCAATGCAACGTCCTTGTACAGCGGCGCCTGGTCCACGGCCTCCTTGCAGTTCTCTAGCAGCTGCTGGGCGAGGTCCTTGGCCAGCTGGAAGGTCTCACCGCGCTCCGTGGGCACATGCTCGATGTAGTAGACCATGAGGTCGATTAGCACGGGGTTAGCGCGGTTCATGATGGAGATGCAGCGCGAGACGATGTCGCGATCGATGGTGGACAGGCGGCCCCAAACGATGTCGAAGAACATGCGCATGCAGTCCTGGCGAGCCCAGTTCCAGTATGAGTCGTAGCGGCGCGACTTGAGTCCCGAGAAAATCGGCTTGATGCCATCGGCGTAGACGTCGCCGTGCTCCGCGAGCCACAGGTCGAGCTCCTTCTGCAAGAGCTCCGTGGCCTGTTGCTGGGCCTCGTGCTTCTTCTCACCCTCGCGCAGATCGACGCGAAGGTAGTTTGCAAGCAGCTCGAGCTGCTGCCGCGCGAGCTGGCGCTGGTCCTTCGTGGCCTCCTCGAGCGCCGCGGCGTCCACAACGGCACCACCGGCGCCACCGCCGCCGCCGCCGCTCGATGCACTGGACAGATCGAGGCCCTCCGAGGCCGCGTAGCCCTGGACAATGCCGTCAAAGAGCGCCTTTGCGTCGGCATCGCTGCCGAGACGCGAGGCGGGCTCCTTCGTCAGAGCAAGCAGCAGCACGGCGTCCTGGCGGCCCGGGCCAAGGCCCCAGCGCGTCTCCAAGTACTTCCTGATCTGCGAGAGCGCGAAGCCACCCGGCATCTTCGCCGAGGCCATGCGGCCAACGAGCGACGCCGTGTGCTTGCCAAGCTTGCCGCTGAAGCCGTCGCCGAAGTTCTCGGCAAGGTCGCTGAGCGGAATCTCCTCGGCCTTCTCGGGCGCGGAGCCGAACTCCTTGCCGAGGTCGCCGAGAATCTCGTTCTGCACCGTGGACTTGCCGCCGACGAGGTCCTTCACGGCCTTCGACACGGGGACCTGGTCCACGGGCTTCTTGAGCTTGTGGCTGATGACGGCCTGGATGACCTGCAGCGGCTTCAACGGCACGTCGTCGACTGCCTTAGCCGGGCCCGCCGCGGGTGCGGGAGCGGCCGCGACGGCAGCAGCCTCGGGGGCAGCCGCGGGGGCCGCGCTCGACTCCGCACCGGCGTCTGCGGACGCAACCGGCGCTGGCGGCGCGTTGGCCTCCTCGTCCTCGTAGTAGATCTGTTTCTGGTCCTTCGCGTAGGTCAGCACCTCACGGCGCATCGACAATGCCGCGTCGTAGCCCTGGTACTGCATCTTAAGCGTGCGCTGGGCCATTCCGGCGAGCGTCGGCGACGGGCCGATCTCCACAATGCGCTCGGCCTTGAGGTCGCGCAGGAACACGTCCTGCGTCTCAATCCAGCGCACGGGAGACGCAAACTGGTATGCAAGCAGTTCCGTTAGCAGAACATGCGCGAGTTCCTGTTCCACCTGAGGTTTCATGGTCTAAACAGGAGATGGAAATGTTATCTCGGATAAACTGCGGAGCGGATCTATTTTATTTATTTCACGGTTGGGCCCCAACGCGAGCCATCCCCAAGCGCACGTGACATTTTGGGAGCTTGGGCTTTGGGGTCGTGAGGCCCGCGTGAGGCCCGAGAGGTGAGGCCGTGTGAGAGGTTCGCGCTGAGGCAGCGAGGCAGTTGGGAGTGGTGGTAGGAGACGTTGAGGTGGGTGGGTTGAGGCACGGCTTGGGCGTTAAAGGTTGATCCAGAGAGTGGAAAAAAGCGGAGCAGGCGTTATGACTCGAGGAAGGACGTGGGCGTTCAGGCGTTCAGGCACGCTGTAGAATTAGCCTATATATGTTTATATATGTATATATGTATATATGTGTATATGTGTGTATATGTGTGTATATGTATAGTCTGATGTTGGTCAGTGCATTGATGCGGTTTCGAGTTGGTGCTTCGATGTGGATCGGTGGTGGTCCAGTGGTGCTTTGATATGTAATGTCAGCTATGAGGTATTTGGTTAGATAATGATCTACAGGTAATCTGACGTTGACCTGGTGGTACCTATATCGTGGCGCACTGGTCGCATCGAGCTGGTCTTCATTGGTCCGCCATGCGAAGGCCATGACACTGGGTCATATAATGCTGTGTGATATGTATCGATCTGATGGGATCGATCTGGGCACACTGGTCTCATCGATCTGGTATGCAATTGCAGTGTGAAAATCATTGTATGGTCCATACCATGCACATATTATATGCGCGCAGATCTGAAACAGACCGTCGACCTATCGAGCCGTGACAAGCGCGGCTATTTCACTGGCACGCACTACGTCAATGCGGCAGCTCAGCACAGCGATGAAACATCCCTGCGTTCCGTATAGTTACATATAAAAGGATGCGCATCCACCAAAGATCGGTGGATCATGGCGCACTGGCAATCGCTGACAGGTCCCGGCAGAGCCTAGTAAACGCTGATGCGGTGAAGACATGGCATTTTAATATCGCCAAAAGTCTTAGTTAACTACTGCGTGCACTGCTGGTGGGTACTAATTTCTATGTATTCCGAGAGGAGTCTGCCTGAGATGAGCTCGGACGATCGACGTTGGGAGCCGAGCTGACCAGTCGTATCCTCTGCATATCGGTTGTGAACCAGTTCAAGATGAATTGAGTCAATTGATCTTATCACGGCACCACTGACGCATTCGTGTAAACCTCGGCAGCATCGATACAGATTTCAGCTAAGAGAGACTCGGCAGATCGTGCCTTGCACAGCAAAGGACCCAGGACCGTTTAGAAACGCAGGCCAGAAAACATTTCACCCTAGCCCGGATCTCAGAGGCGATGTCCAGCATGCAGGCGGAAACCGCACTTGTGGACGGATCCGTGCGTGGCTTTCGCCGAAAAAGGGTTTTCACCGTGTGGGCCCGCACAGCAGCGCCGCGACAAGCGTAGGCGACGGGTCGAGCACACGGCGCGTGCCGTGGGATCTGGCGGCTACTGGCCGGTCAGCTGTCTTGGAGAAGAGGCATACGAGCAAGTGGGCGAGGGCACGGGCGAGGGCGCGCCGGACCTTTCCTGGACAACTGGGCACGGGCACACTGCCATGTATTTCTCAAGTGGGTCGCTCGCAGAAAATTCTGTGGGAGCGTGGATAAGGTTTTCGCCGGGAGTCGGCAGTTGGAGCCCACGGGCTCCGTCAGGGCCAGCGCCGGGCCAGCGCTGGCGCTGGACTCGAGCCGCGGGCCGCGCTCGAAAGCGCGCGCATTCGCGCACCAGATGTGACGCCCGCTGAACATTATGCCTGCGGCGCCCGCCGGCCGTCACTCGTGCTAACCTAGCTTACATCTAGACCTGCGTCTGTAGTGCGATATGTAGTGCGATATGTGGCGGTGATGCAGCTCCGGGTGCGTTTGCATGCCAGCGGTTCGCGGCGCCCGCGGCGCCCACGACGGCGAAACCGCCGAACACGCGCAACGGCGCGGATCTGCGGCGCGAATCGACGAGCCGAATAAGCCGAATTGAAATCTTAACTAAAAGCCGCGGCCCTCGCCAGCCCTGACACACGATTTTGTTGTTTTTTTGCAACCTTTTCGGAGGTGCTGCTGACAAAGCCAGCAGGTTACCGCAACCCTCAGCATAGAGAATCGACATCGGGCAAGCCTCGGATCCCATTCGTTTACTCCAGGCAGCCGAGCGATGAGCCAACCAGGATCGAATCCGTACGCTCCGCCCGCGGAGGACGAGTTCGTTGCGACGAGCTATGACCAGTATACGCAGCCCGCGCGGCCGGCGCCTGTGCAGCAGCAGCAGCAGGTCCAGGAGGGCTACGAGCTGCAGGACCAGCCGAACCTCGCCTTCTTCAACGAGGTCGACGACATCAAGCGCAACCTGGTGCAGTACGAAGACAATATCGAGCGCATCGAGGGTCTGCACAAGCGCTCGCTCGCGGAGTCGAACGTCGAGAACGAGGCCGTGATCCAGCGGCAGCTCGACAGCCTCCAGGCCGACACGCGGGGCCTCGCGGACTACCTGCGCACGCGCATCAAGCAGCTCGAGGCGACGTCGCAGCGCGATCCGACGAAGCACGCGCAGACGCAGAACCTGAAGCACCAGTTCATGTCGATGATCCAGAAGTTCCAGGCGACCGAGGCCGCGTTCCGCCAGCGGTACCGGGACGTCGCGGCCCGCCAATACCGAATCGTGGACCCGGATGCGTCAGAAGCGCAGGTGCAGCAGGCGATCGAGGAGGATCCGAGCGGCCAGGTGTTCAGCCAGGCGCTGATGCAGTCGAACCGCCGCGGCGAGGCCCGCGCGGCCCTCACCGAGGTCCAGCAGCGGCACCGCGAGATCCAGAAGATCGAGTCGACGATGGCCGAGCTCGCGCAGCTGTTCCACGACATGGAGATCATGGTGGCCGAGCAGGACCAGCAGGTCACGAATATCGAGACCAATGTTTACGGCGCGCAGGAGGACATTGAGCGCGGCGTCGACAACCAGTTCAGCGCGATCAAGAAGGCGCGCGCGTGGCGCAAGAAGAAGTGGTGCTTTGCGTCGCTCGTGCTGTTTGTCGTGCTGTTCTGCGTGCTCTTCTTCTCCATCTACTTCGGCCTTCACCACTAAAAAGGCCGCTTGCATTGGCCGCATGCATTGGCCGCTTGCATCGGCCCGCTCGGCCCTCAGACCCCCACCTAATCTGGGGCCGGTGCGGCCGGACTAGTTAGAGGGCTAGTGACTGGCTCGCGGGGCCGGTTTGGCCCGGCCTGCTGGACCGCCTTGCCCTGCATTCGGGCTGCCGGCGCAGCTTGTGCTATATCCTGGGCTCCTAGCCTTTGTTTTATTATGTATAATGATGCTAATAATCCTCACTGCTCAACGGCGGGGTTCTGGCGGTTTCCCAAATGGCGCGGCACGGCGGTCCCTGGCTATCCAAAACATACGTGGGCAAACACCTCTAGTACTTAGACTAATATTTAATTTCATACTTATACGAATTTTTGGCGAGCGGTCCAAACATGGTCCTGATGCGGTCGGCGGCGATCCTGTGATACCGCTACTGGGACATGTAGGGGACCATGAACCGCCGAGCGAAAACCGCCAAACACTAACGGTTGTGGCACACCCAATCAGCTTCGCCGCTCATGCATGCAACCATCGATATGCAGAACGAAGCTGCATTAAGCGAAGCTACTGCACTAAACGCGAGACGCGTCAGAGCTCACTGACTGCTGCCACACCAAATACGTCTCAAACCGCGCCGGAGCCCGGTCCCTAGGCCCACCGCTATCGCCAGTCCCTGCGGCCCACTTTCCCGAATCCGTTAGTCGTCGCAGAGCCAGCAGATCCGTGGCCGCATAACGCAGCGAACCTCAAATCGGCGAGCCTCACACCGGCGAACCTCAAACCATCGAACCTCAAACCATCGAACCTCAAACCAGCGAACCTCAAACCATCGAACACCGGCGAACCCCAAGCCAGCGCCAAGCCAGCGAATTCAAACCGGCAAACCTCAAACCGACAAACCAAACTGGCAAATCCACACCGACAAACCAAACCGACAAACCTCAAACCCGCGAACCTCAAACCTCGCACCGACAAACCAAACCAGCAAACCTCGCACCGACAAACCTCGCACCGACAAACCAAACCGGCAAGTCCAAACCAGCGAATTCAAGGCACCGAATTCCAGAACCGTTCGATCCAAACGTCAAACAAGAAACCTAATTATAAACCTAATTTTAATTATTCGACAGAAAACCGGTTTCGGTTTTTTTGCGAATTTCGAGGCGGCAAATTTTGTTTGCGAATTTCGAAGCAGCGGATTTTTCGTTTTCGAGTTCGGTTTTGGACGCGCCATTTCCGGATTTGGGCCGCCAGTCGCGTCGCGAGTTTCGCGTTTTACGCGTCGGTTTGCGGGTTTCGCGATTTGGCGCTCAGGGCCGAGCAGCGACTTTGTCCGCAGCGCTGCGGGCTTTTTTTCAGACGCTGGGGCCCGCGTGCGCGGACGCGGCCTCTGTGTGGATTTGAGTTGTTCCTATAAATAAATGGCTGCTCCCATTACTGGACAGGGGCTGGGCAGGATATTACGCAGCTCGCGTCCCTAAACACCTTCGGTCAGGCCTTATTCAGGAGACAGAGAAGCCGGATTTCGGACTGATTGTAGGCGCGAGCGGGCTCAACAGGCTTCATGGAGCAACAGCAGTACAAGGAAAACCCGTTTGACGAGAGCTACGAGCTCGCGGCGTCGCAGCACTCGTTCTTCGACGAGGTCGACAGCGTGAAGCGCGGGCTCGTGCAGTATGAGGACAACATCGAGCGCATCGAGGGCCTGCAGCGCCGGTCGCTCGCAGAGTCACGCGCGGACGCGCTCGAGCAGCTGCAGCGCCAGATCGACGCCGTGCAGGCCGAGAGCCGCGGCCTCGCCCAGGACCTGCGGAACCGCATCAAGAACCTCGAGGCGCAGAGCTTCCACGACGCCTCGCGCTTCGCGCAGTCCGACAACCTCAAGCGCCAGTTCATGACGCTCATCCAGAAGTTCCAGGCCAGCGAGGCCGCGTTCCGCCAGCGCTACAAGGACGTCGCCGCCCGCCAGTACCGCATTGTCGACCCCGAGGCCACCGACGAGCAGGTCCGCGAGGCGATCGAGGAGGACCCGAGCGGCCAGGTGTTCAGCCAGGCGCTGATGCAGTCGAACCGCCGCGGCGAGGCCCGCGCGGCCCTCACCGAGGTCCAGCAGCGGCACCGCGAGATCCAGAAGATCGAGTCGACGATGGCCGAGCTCGCGCAGCTGTTCCACGACATGGAGATCATGGTGGCCGAGCAGGACCAGCAGGTCACGAACGTTGAGACAAACGTGTACGGCGCGCAGGAGGACATTGAGCGCGGCGTCGACAACCAGTTCGGCGCCATCAAGAAGGCGCGCGCGTGGAGAAAAAAGAAGTGGATCTGCGCCTTCCTTCTGCTCGTCATTGTGCTTGTTTTGGCGTTGACGCTGGGCATCTACTTCGGAACTCACAACTAGGCGGCTCGTTCCTCGATCCACCTCGATCCGCCTCCACCCACATCCCTCCGGGCGATCTGCTCGCTCAGAGGCTTCATTCATGAGACCACGGCTCGCAGGCTGGGCCACATCTCGGCCGCTCGCCCGTGCTCGCGTGCACATGGGTAAAGCCCAACGCCAGCAGCCGGGACCAGCAAAACGCTCAGTTGTGGCGTATCGCAGGCACGGCACATTGGCATTTGCCCAGAAGGGCGCCACAAAATAATTAAATTATACAATGATTCATTACTGGCTCGATCCAGGCTCTAACCGACACCCCACCAATCACGAGCGAGTACTGCGAGCTCGCTTCTTCAGAACCGCCGCACACTGCACCGAATTTAACGTGTCGGATCCGGTCTCACACGAAAGCTAGATCACGGCCCCCAGAGCACTAACAGGCCACCAGCGCTAGCAGGGCCAGCACTAGCAGGAGACTAAAGCACCAACAGGCCACCAGAGCACCGCATCGTGTGACCCGCAGGCCAGCGGCCCACGGACGCACTCAATTGCAAGCACCGTCTGCATTCTCGGCAGGCTCGTCTCCAGCTGGCCCACCCCACCCGTGTCACCATTCACCACACAATTGCGGAAATCTACGGCCACATTCGCGCTCCTGCCATTTTCCGGCAAATAAAATCCACGCACAAACAAAACCAAACCAGAAAAAACAACCCGTGAAAATTCGCGGTGCGCGAAAATCGGCGTCCGCGGTTTCGGGCCGCGCGAAACGCAGTGGAATTTGCCAGCCTTAATTTGGTGGTTTTGGGTTCGCCTGGCAAATTTGACGGGATGAAGAATCTGGTTCCGTACGTGGTTTCGCGGCTGGCGACGGCGGATGAAACGCCGCTGCCGCTGCGCACGTTTGTGTTTGCCGAGGATTTCGTCGTGTGCGGCTTCTGCGGCAGCGGCATGGCCGCCGTGGCCCTGTGGTCGCCGGCGCTGGCCTGGCACGGCACTGTGGAGTGGCCAATTGACGAGCGCGACGAGATCGTGGCCCTGCACTTCGACTCGCTGGACGCGAAGACCGTCGTGGCGATGCGCAGTGGAGATTTCGTCGAGGTGCGCGACGGCAGCGCGACGGTCGTGGGGTCGCTCGACGACGGCAATCTTGTGGCCTGCGAGTGGAGCCCCGGCGGCGATCTCGCGCTCGTCGTGTGCAGCTCGCGCAACGCTTACGTCCTGAGCACGGACTTCGACCTTGGCGAGGGCGTGGTGGTAGGCAAACACCTGCTGAGCAGCGCCGACCACGAGCTCGCCGAGGCGCACGTCAGCGTCGGCTGGGGCAAGCGCGAGACGCAGTTCCAGGGCCGCGGCGCCCGCAGAGACCCCACGACGCAGACCGTGTCCGAGACCCGCGTGCCCGGCGTGCCTGGCGTCCCCGGACAGGCTCCCTCGGCGGCTCCCTCGGAGCACCCCAAAGCGGCCCAGAATGAGGGCGCCAAGGCCGCGGAGCCGACGCTGGATGCTGCGGAGCCGACGCTGGATGCCGCAAGCGTGAGCTGGCGCGGCGACGGCAGCGCCGTGGCCGTCAACGCGACGATCTCGGGCGAGGTCGCCCTGCGCGTGTTTACCTCGGAGGCGCGGCTCGAAAGCGTCAGCGAGCCGGCCAGCTTCCTTCTCAGCCACGTCGCGTACGAGCCGCGCGGCGCGCTGATCGCCACGGTGCGCACAGACGGCCAGCTGCAGTTCTTCGAGCGCAATGGCCTGAAACGCTACGCCGTGCCGATCGACGACGCATGCGCGGTCACAAGGCTCGCGTGGAGCGCCGATTCGTCGGTGCTGGCGATCGCGTACGCGGACCGCGTCGATCTCTGGACGCAGAAGAACTGGCACTGGTACCGGAAGCAGAGCGTTGCTGGCAACGTGAATGATCTGCAGTGGCACCCGGAGCTCCCGCGCACGCTCGGGATCGCGTCGCTCGACGAGATCCAGTTCTCTACGTGGCAGCTTGCGTCCACGAGCGACAACGGGCTCGTGGCCGTCATCGACAAGAACGAGATCAAGGTCACGCCGCTCGCCCACGCCGGGATCCCGCCGCCCATGGCGTTCGCGTCCTATGCGTTCCGCGACCAGCCCGCAGCCGTGGCCGTGCGGGCCCCGTCGACCGTGGCCGTGGCCCTGCAGTCGGAGATCGTCGTTCTGTCGCTGGACATCGACGCCGCCGCGCTCAAGGTCGAGGCCACGTACCCGCTCTCGGGAACCCAGCTCCTGACCTACGCGGGCACGACGCTGCTTGCGTACGAGCCCGAGCTGAACGATCTTCTCGAGGTCGAGTCGTGCACGCCCGTGGATCTGCAGCCCCCGGCGCCGGTCTCGGTGCTTAAGGGGCCGCACTTCCTGTGCGGATCGACGCTGTTCGGCCCCCAGGGCAAAGTCGAGTTCGGCGAGCCCTGCACGGACTTTGTTGCGGCCGGGCGCGAGTGCTTCGGCCTTGCGCGCTCGGGGAAGCTGCTGCACGCCGAGCCGAACGTGCCTGTGCGCGTCCTTGCTCACGGCGTGACGTCGCTGCTCGCCGGACCGAGCCACCTCCTGTTCACGACGCT
The DNA here is from genome assembly GCA_030568915.1 of Starmerella powellii. Lineage (NCBI taxonomy): Eukaryota > Fungi > Ascomycota > Dipodascomycetes > Dipodascales > Trichomonascaceae > Starmerella > Starmerella powellii. The sequence continues at coordinate 874,523 of JAJMJE010000003.1, read as the reverse complement.
CACAACGCTGCAGTTCGTCCACTACGGCGGCGGCTCGAGTGCCGAGCGCTCGGGTGAGCAGAGCCGCGAGATCGAGCGCGGCTCGCTGCTCGTGTCGCTGATGCCCGAGCAGATGGCCGTCGTCCTGCAGGCCGCGCGAGGCAACATCGAGACGATCTACCCGCGGATGCTCGTGCTGGGCGCCGTGCGGGCGAGCGTCGCTGCCATGGACTACGCGGCCGCGTTCCGCGCGTGCAAGTCGCACCGCATCGACATGAACCTGCTGTACGACCTGAACCCCGTGCAGTTCCGCGAACACATCGCCGATTTCGTGAAGCAGCTCGGCGCCGACGTCGACCTTTTCCTGTCTGCGCTCAGCGACGAGGACGTCACGCTCACGAAGTACATTGACACGAAGTACGTTGACACGAAGACCGCCGTGCCGAGCGCTGCGGAGCGGGCCGTTGTCGAAGGCAAGGCGAACGGCGTGCTGGACCTCATGCTTCCGCACCTGTCGCCGACGTCTCAGATCACAGCGCTGGCCATGAAGCGCCCCGCGGAGCTCGTTGGTGCGCTCGCCGCGGCCTCGAAGTCCACGGAGCTCGTGAAGCACCTTGTGTTCCTGAGCGACGCCGACCTGCTGTACCGCACGGCGCTCAGCAGCTACGAGCCGCGGCTCGCGCTCGTCGTTGCGCAGCAGGCGCAGATGGACCCGAAAGAGTACCTGCCGTTTTTGAGGGCGCGCGACGCGGAGTCCGAGCCGCGCTCGCGATTCAACATCGACGTCTTCCTCAAGCGCATGGACCGGGCCGTCGAGCACTTGATCGCGGACCCCGAGGCGTCGAGCGACGAGATCGCCGAGTTCGTGATCAAGCACGGCCTCGAGGCCCGGGCCGTCAAGCTCCTGAGATCGGCGGGCCAACCGGAGCGGACCGAGGCCTTGAACACGATTCTGTTCAGCCAGGCCGAGAACTGGCTGACGCAGTCGCGGCACGTCGAGGCCGGCACGAACTTCGAGCTGCTCGGCGAGACCGCCAGGGCCTGCGACGCGTATGTGCAGGGCTGCAACTGGCGCCGCGCGCTGGCTCTGCCGCTCGCACCGCCGCTGGACAGAAAAGAGGTCGCGGCGAGGCTCGTGGAGACGTGCGAAGCAAACAAGCTGTACGCCGACGCGGCCCACCTGCTCCTGCACTATCTCGGCGATCCGCGGCGCGCCCTCGAGCTGTACTGCCTGGGCAACGCCTTCGACAGTGCCGTGCTCGTGGCCGCGACGCATCCGGGGCTGCGCGAAGAGCTGGGCGACAACCTGCGCGAGAGCTTCGCGCAGTTCCAGGAGCTGCTGGCGGACTGCAACGCGCAAATCCCGTCGCAGCTGCGCCGCCTCAGATCCATTCGCGAGAAGCGGCACGAAGACATGCAGGGGTTCGACAAGCTTGCTGAGCAGCTCGACGCCTCGGGGCTCGACGACACGCTGTCGCTGGCCGGAACCGAGGCGAGCGGAACCACGAACGCCTCGGCCTACACGCGCTACACGGACAAGTCGAGCGTTGGCACGGCCGCGTCGAATGCCACGCGGCGGACCCTGAAGAACCAGCGTCGCCAGGACCGCAAGCGCGCCCGAGGCAAGAAGGGTAGCGTGTACGAGGAGGACTACCTCATTGCGAGCACCGGCCGCCTGGTCGACCGGCTGAAGGCTGCGCGGCCCGAACTCCAGGAGCTCGTTACTGCCCTGCTCCGCTGCGAGCTCGGCGTGTACGCTGCCCAGCTCTCCACGGCCTACGACCAGGTTCTTTCGCTGCTGGCAGAGCACCTCGACGAGATCTTTAGCGTTGATGAAGAGGCGCTGGTGCGGTTCGACGAGAGCGGGCACGAGTACCTGGCCGAGAAGCCCGTGAAGCCCGTTGTTCCGGCTGCGCTTGACGAATGAGCCCCGACTCATAGATCAGCACCGATGTCGCGCATCGCGAGGTGTCTCAATCTAGCACCGATGCACAACACTGATGTGCAACGAGATGTCTCGATCTAGTGCATCGTGCATCACCTTTGCACGGTACCCGCACCGATGTGCAACACAGCTGCACCAACACCGAGGCCATGGATTAGCACCGATCCAGTCCAGCGCATCGCAAGACGTCTCGATCTAATGCATCGTGCATTCCGCACCGATACAAAACACCGATGTGCAACGCTGCGTCACACAACACCGAGACACCGGGGCGCCATACAACACAGCTACACCATAGAACACCGATGCTCAGCCATTGTGGCCCACCGAGGCGCCATACAACAAGGCCCAGCCATTGTGGCCCACACGATGCAGCATTAATTACATGAAGGCCCGTCTCAGCGCAGGTATCATTTAGTACATACAAAGCACAACTCTACTGCATAACTAGCATCTAAACCGCCTCACTGCGATTTGCAACGCGTCTGCCATGCGCCGTCGTTAGCGGTATGTCGGGTCGAACTTTATGACTGGGCGGCCGCAAACGCCACCTCTGATGGCGAACCGCGCACAAACCAAGCCTGTTCAAACCGACCCCAGGCTCCAGCCAAACGCCCCAGCAAACGCACCACCCATGAATTTCAAGCGAGGAGCCTTCTACGTGTTCAGCTCTGTCGTGATCGGCGCCTCGATCGCATCAATTGCACTTATGTGAGCAGCGGCGAATGCGTTTGTCTGCAGCCGCCCGCCGCCCGCTTTTTGCCTGCACCAATCCAATTGCCGTAATAAATATTCGTAAACTTGTCGTCAGTTCATTAGGTCTTCGGCCGTCGCGGGATCCGCATCGATCGGTCCTGCGGCACCGTGCTGTGCCGCAACGTGCTGCGCGACGTGTCGAAGAGCGCGTCTGGTGGAAGCGGAGTCGACTGGTTGGCTGGTGACTGCACGAGATCGACATGGTCTGCCGTCACAAACACAGCATCGTCGTCGGCTGCCACGCCCGGCTCAGCAAGCTCGGCACCACGGCCTACCTCATAACCAGGCTCTGTTCTGGCCGGCTCTATTTTGACCGGCTCTGTTCTGGCCGGCTCGGGCGCGGTACGTGTGACGGCTTCCGGCCCCGGGACTCCTGCTCCAGACGCGGCCGCGCGCTTGGGCTCGGGCTGGGCACCGGGCTTCGAGTGGGCCGGAACAAGGTCGCCGAACTCGTCGTCGTCGTCATCGGCGTCGTCGTCGAAAATATGCTGCGGCGGGTTTGCGACGCTGCGAAGCTCGGTCTTGATCTTTTTGCGGGGCCTGCGCAGATCCTCAGAGTCGAACGTGGTTTTCTCCGGCTTCAGCCTCTTCACCATCTCGACGTACTCGCGGTTGTACAAACAGTTGCCGAGCGACTCGCCGAATTGGCGCAGTGCCCGCTTCAGCGCGTCCGTCGTGGCCTCCTTGCGCGCCTTGTCGTAGGCCTGGAACCGGTGCGGCATGTTGATGCTGCTGCCGTAGCCGATGTCCTCGCGGAACACGCCGCTCTTTAGCGTGATACGCATCGTGCAGCTCGCGCCGATCGTGAACCTGCCGCCTTTCTCGTCCGTGTAGTCAATGGTCATGTTGCGGATCTCCGAGCTCCAGCCATCGAACCCAAACACCTCGTTCGCCAGCCGCACAACCTTGTGGCCCTCGATGTACGCATGCCCGTTCTTGAAGCTCACGTACTCGGGGCCCAGCGGCCTCTCGAGCTCCTCCGCCTGCACGTCTCGCCTCTCGCTCATGAACTGGGCTGAATGCATGGTCAAGCAAAACAGTTCTGTTATATATCGCTTGTGGCCGCCCCACGCCCCAACCCTGATGCATGTAAATAACGCGTCTGTAATTGGCGTCGTCTGAAACAGCGGACGCAAAGCGGAATTGTGGAATGCGATTTCAGCGTTGGACAACTTTGCCAACTAGACCGGTTAAGTTGGGTCTTATTGTACCCAATTAAGGCTTAGACCGTAGACGTGCTTAGACCATACTGCCAGCTTAGGCACAGCTGACCATAATAAGCTTGATCCGCTAAAGTTGGACATGAGTGACTCCCATCTTTGAAGCCCTGGTCTTTGCTCAATCTCTCTGATCCGTGGCATTGTCCATGAATCAGATCAAATATAGCTTAGCCGTCCAACTGAGGTCGGCTACAACTCAATCAGCCCCTAGTAGTTAGCCCCTACTAACGCCCAACTCAGGCCTGCTGTCTCCAGAGTGAGTCAGTCTGTGATTCGGATCTATACTCAGAGGTGATCCAGCTCCACCGATAGCGACACCAAAGCTAAAGTGCGGCACAGCAGGAAATAAATGCAACAATGCGACTATACAGTGCGACTATAAAATGCGACACAATAAAGTAGGACTATACAACGCAGTGTCGTGAATGCAATGCAAAGGTTTCCCAGTGAAACATGGTATGGAGCATGATATGCGGTGTAGTAAAGGCAGTTCAGCACAATAGGACACAATGCTGTAAATGCAGTGCAATACCTACAGCGCAGCAAGACAACGAACTGCCTACCAAATAACAGAGCTCTGCGTCTACAGATTACCGTGAGAGTTCACTCAGCTGTGGGCCGATCCGACACCCTCGAAGCTGGTATTACAGTCGTCGACGACGACATCGACTTCTAGTATACATTAAACGAAAGGTATAAATTATGCAAATTGTACGCCCAGCACGGCGCTAGGCGCAGTGCTAGGACCACACATAGCGCAGCATGAACTCCATGTCCAGGTTCAGCTCGCGCAGCTGGGCGCTCTCGTACCGACTGACCTCGCGGCACTGCTGGTACGCCCGCAGCTCAGGCGATATGCGGAACAGCTGCCGGTTGAATATGGCTGCGTAGAGCTCAACCTGCGACTTCACCCATGTCACCACGACGCTGCTGTCCTCCTTGCTCGGGAACGCCGTGCGGTACACCTTCACGGTCGCTATGATTGTCTGGAAGTAGATCGCCGCCATCTGCGAGATGTAGTTCAGGACGTCGCCCATGAACTGCACGTCGCGCGCCTGCGTCTCGATGTCTGCGGCCGCGGCCGTCAGCAGCGCGTGCCTTGCCTCCTGGCCGCGGCCCAGCCTCGCGAGCTGCTGCAGAACAACGGGTCTGTCGCTCGTCAGCGCCATTCGCCGGTCGCTCAGCTCGGCAAGCAGGTCCTTCTGCAGCTTTGCGCGGCGGTCGGCAACAGCGGGGCCCAATGCGGGGTTATCGTCGTTCGCGAGGCACAGCTGCGTCGCATTCACCCAGTTCCTCACGGCCATCTGCCTGTCTATCTCGGCCAGCACACGAGCCGCCTCGTTGCGCTGCTCGACCGTAGTTTCTGGGATGCTAGCTATCGACGAATGCGACAGTTTCCGATTGTGCTGCACGCTGCGTGACCGGCCGCGACCAGCGCCTGCACCGGGACCCCCTGGTCCTGCACCGCCGCCGGGGCCGCTCGAGCCCGCGCCCGCGCCTATAGCCATGCCCGTCGATGCGCGCGTAGAAAGCCGCCGCGAGTTCGCGAGCTCCATATGCTTGCAGACCTCGGCGTACACGACGCGCAGCCGCGCCAGGCCGGGGGCAAGAAGCCCGACCTGCGTCGAGTCGCGGGCCACGCGCAGCACCTTCGAGCGCTCGTCAATGCTGCAGTCCAGCGACTCGTCGAGCAGAAGGTGGTAGACGTGGGCATACCGGCCCTGTTTAGGTGCGGCCACGAGCAAGAAGTCGTTCAGCACAACGACCAAAACCGGTCGCACGGGCTGCTGCGTTACGAGGTTCACTTCGGACCAGTTCTGCTCCTCGAGCACGACATGGCGGCCCGGAGCAGGCGGAAGGACGCGCTGCGCACCATCAATGCGCTTGAACAGATCCGTCAGGTCGCTCGCCCATGCTGCGTTCAGCACAAGTATCGACTGCCGGCGGTCGAACGGCAGCGAGCCCTCGTCGGCCTCTTGCTCGGCGTCAAACGAGCCCGTGCTCGCCCGCCGCGAGTTGCTGGTGCCAGGCCCGGCGTGCGAAAAGGCGTCCTGGCGCATCGCGTCGCTCACGAGGCTGAGATCCGCGACCTGGCGGTGCAGATCGGCCACAGCCGGCACGAGCCGCGCCACATTCGAGGCCACGGTCGTCAATGACTTGTGGTTGTGCTGTAGGCTGCGCTGGTCGGCGTCGTGGGCGCGCTGCGCCTGCGTCCGCAGCTTCTCGCCGAACTGGAGCATAGTTTCCGGATCGGCCCCGGCCAAGGCGCGCGCAAGATACGCGGCCGGGTCCACGACAGACGACGTGAGCGCCGGATCAACCTCCTCCTCGTGCGCCGAGGCCACAGACACCGCATCCGCGCCGCTGTACTCGTCGGGCACGCCAAGACCCGCGCTGAGGCCCGCACCGAGGCCCTGGCCGGGAACACCGGCTCCGCTGAGCGCCCCCGTGGACGCAGCAGCCGATTGAAGCGAGTTCGAGCTGCCGTTGGCCCCGCTCGGCGGGGGACGCGCGCTGATGCGCGAGAAACTGCGAATGTGGCGGCCCACGGAGCTTGGGGCGTTGCTGCCGCCTGCGCCCGCGTTCGGGACCGCAAGCAGCCCGTTGCTGGACCCGGGTCCGCTGTTGAGCGAGCTGCCGTTCACCTGCAGCTGCTCGCCCAGCACCGTCTGGCGCCTGCGCATCGACTGGTTCTCCATCCCGTCGTCAATGGCTATGCAATGGCAATGGCTGGGGAGGTTAGGGGGAGCCTCAAGCAGTGGAGATGCTCAACGGCTGCAAGTAGATGCAGCTGAGGGTCGAGCGATTCTGGCTAGGCGCCCGCGGCCGATCCGTGGATCAATCAGCAATTGATAGCCGCGCAGCCGATCGCAGTACATCGTGGTACGTCGCAGCCGGTAGACTGCAGCTACGAAGTTGCTACGTTGCAGCTAACGTATACTATCTATGCTCTGCTATTCCATCAGCTCTACCGTTGCTTGGGAACCCGACCTGATTCGCCAAATTCGCCAACTCCTCAATTGTTTGTTCTACACCTCGTCTGCTCGTTATTTCCCCCATGAAGTATCACCAGGTCGGAGAACCACAGCACTTAGTCAGCCCACTGTCTTCTGATTGGCATGCCCTCCTTGTCCTCAGACCGGGTGAACTACCTCATATGGAGGTACTTCCAGGAGGAGGGGCTGTCTCTGTCGGGCTACGCGCTCGACAAGGAGACGTCCGCCTCCCAGGGAGACGGAGCGCTTAGCAGCGAGGTTGCCGCGGGCCAGCTCGTGTCGCTGCTGCTGAAGGGCATGCAGATGGCCGAGATCGAGGCGAGCACGGGCTCGGCGCCGGCCGTTCCCACTGAAGTCACGACGGGATCGCGCGAGGTGGAGCACAGCCGCGCGGCCCAGGCCTCGCAGCACGTGGATGGCTTCGACATCTCTGGTCTCGAGCATGTCAAGGCTCCGAACGGCGTGCGCTTCATTGGCGGCGTGCACACCGCGTTCAACGCGCCGCTGGCCATGGTGATTGCCGGGATCTCTTCTGCTGTGGGCTACATCGCGTCGCCGAATGACGAGTGCTCGGAAACCGTGCTCGAGTGTGCCGACGTGCCGACGTGCGTCGAGCCGCTTGGCATCGACATTCAGGGGCCCGGCCAGAACGTGCTCGTGGGCTACGCGAGTGGGTGCGTGCGCCAGTGGCAGTTCAGCGACCGAAACGCCGTGCTCCAAAGCGTGCTGTATCCGAAACACAGCGACGGCGGGCCGCTTCTTCTTGTACGCGCGTCGCCGTCGGCCTCGAAGGCTGCTGCGGCAGACGCGAAGACGGGGAACATCAACATTTGGGATCTTGGTCTGCGGAGCCTCGTGTGCGCCGTTGATCTCGAAGCCAGCGGGGGCCGGCGGTTTCTGAAGACGCAGGACCAAAACGGGGCACACCCGAGCGCTGTGGGCACCATTGCGTGGATCGGCAGCGACGCGCTGCTGGCAGTCGCGTTCGGAACCGGGATCGCGGTGCTGCGTGTCGCCGAGGCGCCGGAATCGGGCGTCAAGACCGAGGGCAGTGCGGAGACCCCAGAGCGCGAGCTCACGCCCGCCGCGGAACCGATCTGGCTCCATGGCCACGAGGGCAACGTCTCAGTGCTGGGGTACGACGCGCGGTCCCAGCAGATCGCGAGCGGAGGCGAGGATGGCCGCGTGTGCGTCTGGAACGCACAGAGCTCGGAGCCCATACACACAATCACCGCCGAAACACCCGGGGCCCAGGTCTCGCACGTAAGTTGGCTCGGACACCACCTGCTCACAGCGGCAACAAGCGGTCAGGTGCGTCTGTGGGACACTCGCGGCCAGGTCCCCGTGCTGATGGCCGCAACCGATGTTGGCGAGCCAGTGTTCGACCTCGAGGTCTCGAAACACATGCCTACGCACATTGCAGTGCTCACCCCTCAAGGCTGCCGGGTTCTCATGCAGGATCCGCAACAACTGAGCTTCACGCTGGTCGGCAGCGTGCTCGGCAAGGACACACAAAGCGTTGCGTGGGCGCACGACCAGTCCCTGGCAGTGACTTCGCGCTCAAACACGGTTATTGTGCGTTGTTAGCGAGGATCGAGGCCGCACTGGGAACATGCGGACAAAGAAGCCTTCTAGGAACCAAGGGAACTAAGATACTTAGTGGTCCAAGACCAATTGTCCAAAGAAGCCAAGTCAAAACCGAGTCAAGGAAACCGAGCCCAGAAACCGAGTCAGGAAACCGAGTCCAGGAACCCAGATCAAAAGCAACCAACAAAACGGACGGATCGAAGGAACCCGGACTGACGACAGTCAACAACACCTCGTTACTTCTCAATCGAGCCAAGGCGCTCAATAGACGATCAACAGTCCTATGTAATTACTATGAATGGTTAGACTCTAGCTCAAATTTCTGTCCGGCGTCTCGGAAACGGCGTCTACTCAGAAAGCGCGCGCGACTCCTTGAGCTGGAGCAGCGTCTTCACGGCGTCGTCAAGGGCCACGGTTTCCGTCTTCTGCTGCTTGGCCTTGTCGTCGCGCTTGCGGATGTTGACGCTGCGCGTCGTCTGCTCCTCTTGGCCAACAACAAAGATGTAGTTGTACTGGCTGAGCTGGCCTTGGCGCACCTTCTTTTGCAGGGTATTAGGACCGAGATCCACATCGGCATAGAAGCCCTTGGCAAAGAAGAGGTCGCGGACCTCCTGCGCATAGTCGTACTGGTCCTTGGAGATGGGGATTACGAGTACCTGGCGCGGCGACAGCCACAGCGGCCACTTGCCGTAGAAGTGCTCGCACAGAATGCCGATCATGCGCTCGAACGAGCCGTAGATGGCACGGTGGATCATGACCGGCCGCTCAGGCGGAGCCGTGGAGTCCGCGGACTGGAAGCTGAGGTCGAAGCGCGACGGCAGCTGGAAGTCGAGCTGGATCGTCGCGCACTGGTGCTGGCGGTTCAAGGCGTCGCTGATCATGATGTCGATCTTCGGGCCGTAAAACGCGCCGTCGCCTGCGTTGATCTCCCAACGCTCGCCGCTCTTCTCGAGCGCAGCCTTCAGCATCTCCTCGGCATTATTCCATGTCTCGAGCTCGCCCAAGTACTTCTCAGGTCGCGTCGACAGCTCCATCTTGAACGAGAAGCCGAGCGTGCCGTACACGGCCTTAAGGAAGTCGAAGCAGCCCTCGATCTCCGAGCCGATCTGCTCGCGGCGGCAGAAAATGTGCGCGTCGTCCTGCTGGAAGCGTCGCACACGCGTGAGGCCCGTCAGGGCGCCCGAGAACTCGTTGCGGTGAAGCACGCCAACATCGGCGACGCGCCAGGGCAGCTCACGGTACGTGCGGGCCCGCGACTTGAACACAAGGCAGTGGCCGGGGCAGTTCATGGGCTTCAAGCCGAACCGCTCTTTTTCAACATCGAACGTGAACATGTTGTCCTTGTAGTTTGCCCAGTGGCCCGACGTCTCCCACAGCTTCGAGTTGTACATGTTCGGCGTGATCACCTCCTCGAAGCCGCGCTTGCGGTACTCCTCCTTGATGTAGGCCATCATGGCATCGTAGATACGGGCGCCGTGCGGCAGCCAGAACGCCGAGCCGGGCGACATCTCGTGGAACATGAAGAGTTCCTGCTCCTTGCCGATCTTGCGGTGGTCGCGGTTCGCGGCCTCCTCGAGGAACTTGATGTGGGCATCGAGCCTCTTTTTGTCCGGGAAACTGATGCCGTAGAGGCGCTGCATGGACTCGTTCGCCGCGTCGCCCAAGAAGTACGCGGCGCTGTTTTTCAGCAGCTTGAAGCTCTTCACGCGGCCCGTGTGCTGCACGTGGGGCCCGCGGCACAGATCAATGAGGTCTCCGCATCGGTAGACGGTGCTCGACGTGCCGTCGGGGATCTTCGTCGAGATGAGGTACTGCTTGTACTTGTTGTACTTGAACATCTCGAGCAGCTCCTCCTTCGTCATTTCCAAGCGCTCGAAGCGCTGCTTATCCTTCACCACTCGCTTCACAACCGACTCCACGCCGCTGTATTCGCTGTGGCTGATCACGCGCTGGCCGTCATCGATGCCCATCTCGTAGAAGAAGCCCTCCGAGGTCGGCGGGCCGTACGAGAGGTGCGCGCCGTAGAAGCACTCGCAGGCCTCGCCAAGGACGTGCGCAGAAGAGTGCCAGAACACCTGCTGGCCCTCCTCGTCATCGAACGTCAGCAGCTGCAGGTCACAGCTCGACTCGAGCGGCCGCCCGAGGTCCCAGAGCTCGCCGTTCACCTTCGAGATCACAAGATCATCGAGGTTCGCGTAGCCGAGCTCCTTCGCGGCCAGCATCGGCGTCGTCTCGTACGAAGTCCCGGAAACCTGCTGGGTCTTGTACGTCACGGTGATCGGCTCGCGCGGCTGCGAAGCCAGCTTCGCCTGCTGCTTCGCGTACAGCTCATCGAAGAGCTGCTGCCGTTCGGCAATAAACGAGAATTTCGGGTTCTCACGGTCGTACAACGACGACTTGCTCTTCAAATTCACCTGCTTAACGGCCTCCACTGGAACGTCAGACATGTTGAAAAGTGTGTGCTGACGAATCACGCGTAGCTCAGAAGCTTAAATGAGTCGGAGCTTGAACGTCGAAACGCAGATGAGTCGAAGCGCAAATGAGTCAAAGCGCAAATGAGGCGAAGCGCAAATGAGGCGAAGCTGCAGTCGACAAAAAAGTCGAAACAACACTGGATACGAGATGTTTCTGCGCTCGGTTCCCTTTGGTGGTTTAGGCTATACCGTTGTAGGTAATGTGATCATCACGCTTACCACGATAAGCCTAAATCACCACAATAAGCTAAAGATTACTATAATCAGCACCTCATATTACCATAATAAGCAGACCTCCTAACAACGCTGTAGAAAGACAATTCTAACACAATTCAAATAATGAGCTTCGGTCTCTCAAAACCGAAGGCCGCTCGATTGTTCCAAAGAAATACATCGTGAACACATATAAGCGTATAAGCGTATAAGCACGCATCATTATGGTACCATGATAAGCAAGATAAACACGATGCGAGTACGAGCCTCGATTTCCTGAAATTGTAGGTCATGTGTGACAATTCAATGCCGATTGGCTGCAGGGCCATGGCGGCCTCGCGCCAGTTCCTGAATGTGTGATCAATTGACTGCAGGGTCATGACGGCATTAGTCCGCAGTTACATGCCAATGCTGTCCCGCTCAAACGCTACAGTCCAACAACGTGGATCCTGCAGTCTGTGATCCTCGATTGACCTGAGTGGGTGCAGATAGATATCAATATATATAGGCACCGGCGTCTCGCAAAGAGAGCACTACGCTACGCTGGACGAAACACGGGGCGGTTCGTAAATGAGTGTGATTTTATACGGTACATCTGAAGCGCAGCTCCTGATTTGAACGTTATTTTAGGCCCTCAGGCATGCCATTGGCGGTCGTCGAGACGTAGCGGCTACGCGCCGGTCGGCGCTTGTTCTTACCTGCAGAAGCAGATGCGGCAAGGATTCCGTCCAGTCCCCCGGCCGCGGGCGGACCGGGCGCAGGAGGACCGCCGGGCGTAGGACCGCCGGCCGCCGGCGCTGGCGCCGCTCCTGGTGCAGGCCCGGTCCCCAGAGCGGGAGGTCCACCAGCCTGAGGTGCAGCAGCAGGTGCAGCAGCAGGTGCCGGCGCAGCAGCAGGTGCAACAGGTTTAGGCGGCGGGGGCGGCGGCTTCCGCGCCTCGGGCTTCGGCCCTCCTTTCTGAACCCAGCGCTGCAAGTCCTTGTCGAAGTACATCTGCGCGTTGCTTCCCAGCTTGACGGGGATCGGCTTGTTGGCGTTCTGGTCGTCCTTTTTCAACCAGCTGAACCACCCGCCGCGCTTCTTGCCATCCTTGTCGTCGTGCTTGTCGGAATCCTTCTGGGACTTCGCGTCCGACTTGTCTTGCGATGCCTTCTCATCTTCCTGTGCCTTCGTCTCGGGCTCAGGCTCCTGGGCTGGCTCATACGGCTGGACAGGACCAGGCGCTGCAGGCGGTGCCGCGTACGCACCTTGCGGTGCTTGGGCAGGCTGCGACTCCGGGAAGCCTCCGTTCAGGGCGGGTTGAGGGAACTGCTGCGGGTAGTTTTGCATCTCCTGAGAGAACTGCTGCGGAGCGTAGCCCTGCTGGGGTATCACTGGCTGTGGAGTGCCCTGCGCAGGATACGGCTGCTGCGGGAATTCTTGAGCAGGGCCCGGGTAGCCGTTGGCCTGGTAGCCCGGTGCTCCATAATGCTGTGCGTATGACTGCTGCTCGAGACCCTGCTGCGGGAACCCCGGCTGAGGATAGCCCGGCTGAGGGTAGCCCGGCTGCGTGTAGCCCGGCTGCGGGCTCTGCGAATAAGTCTGGGGTGGGAAACCTTGCTGAGGATACGCCTGCTGAGGATACGCCTGAGGCGGGTACGCCTGCTGCGGGAGTCCCTGCGCAAGCCCCTGCGGCGGGTAGCCCTGTGCTTGAGGTGACACAGCCTGTGGCAGGTACTCGTTCGGGGCCAGTCCCTGCGGGCGGTCTGCCTGGTTTCCGGTTCCAGGACGAGGAAGCGGCGTCAACGAGCCGCTGTACGACGAAGAGTACTCCTCGTCTACCTCAGCGAGCGGTGCCGGACGGGCGGACATGCTCGACATTGGCCGAGAATGGGCGGCAGACACTTGACCGGACGATAGGTCTGGCCCAGGGGTATAGCTCTGGCGCTGGGGCGCAACAAACTCCGGGGCGTGGCCACCGCCATAGATCATCTCCGGCTCTGTCGAGGCGCTGGCGCTTTGCGGTCGCTGCGGCGTCGCGCCCTGCTGTGAAGGCCCGTTGGCCGGCTGCGGGCCAGCGGGAGCGCCCACCTCGTCTTCACCGCTAACAAACTTGTTGAACGACGAGACCCAGGCTTTTTCAATCGTGGGCCGACTGAGTTTGCGCTGCAACCAGCCCCCTGAAGGAGCAGATGCCGTCGACGAGCACCTCTCGACCAAAGCCGCGGCCTCATCGATCATCTGCTGCGGGGCTCCACGCGTTGACTTCAAAACTTGGGCGACAACCTCAGCGATACGAAGACCTTCGTTGCTGTGCCCAGAATCCGCCAAAAGACCGGCAAAGTGCAGCTTGTGCGGAAGAAGGAAAGGAGTGCCGCGGCCGAGCGTGAACTCGTATATCTCGGCAATCACGTAGCTATCGAAAGTGGGCGGCTCGGTTCCAGCAACCAGAGGGAAGCTGAACTCGGGGCTCGAGCCCAGTTGAGCCTTGGACAGCACAAAGCATACGTGACCCTCTTCAATCCACTTGCGTTCAACAAGAAGCTTGCCGAGCTCTCGCAGCGCCGCCTGCCGACCCACAGACGATGCCTGTGGAACGCCTTTCGCGGAAGATGCAGGCGTCGCAGAGTATAAAGCGGCGGCACACTCGGCCCAATGAACAAGATAAGTGTCCAGTTTGTCGAAGTCAACGAGCGAAGACTCGCCCTTCGGTTTCAACTCTGCAATGGCATGTTTGCCTTCGTCCTCCGTCTGGGCGGCCATCGCCCTGTAGATGAACGACAGCGGCGCGGCCGCAGCCCTCACCTCTTCGGCAATGAACTCTTGCATTGCTATATGCCACTGCTCAGTACCCATCGTATGGGCAATAAATAGCGCGTGCGAGTACGCGCGGTTGTCCAAAGCGTACTTCATGGCTTCCTCACGGTCTCCGGCTGTGAGCTTAGCAAACACCGTGGAGATGAATCCATCGCTGTTTGCCTGGGGGGTTGGCGAGGTCGCCAGTCGCAAGTTGCTCTTGTACTCTTGCAAAAGCCCACGCATGCCCTCTTCAGCCTGAGCCTCTGTGAGGCCATTCTTCGTGCCCACAGAGTCCGTCGCCAAGGTCTGGCGCAGCACTTTATAGAGCAGGGAGCCCGGGAGGCCCTCGTGCTCAGCAATGCGCTCGTTCAGCCACTTCTCGAGATCCTTCTTCTTATTCTTCTGAGGCCCCTTCGCGCTCAGCAGCGGAAGCGGTAATCCTGAAATCGTTGACGACGAAACCGGGTCGAAAATCGACGTTCCCTGCTCTAGCGGCCCCGCTAAGGGTCCCGAGGCAAACGTTTGCTGCGTTGCCGACACGAGCTGGTCGGGGACACTGTGTGCCCTGTTCGCAGTCGCGCCTGGCAGTTGCTGGCTGCCCGCACCAGCAGGGCTTCCCAATTGCGAAAGCCCCGGTGCCGCCGGCCCAGGGAACATGTTCACAGGCGACGGCGTATACCGGTTCCGCGAAGCTGCAATCGACGAGGCCGGGGCAGCCGCCTGGAGCGGCTCTCCGTTAACGGCGACTGGGGGCATATGAGCATCTTGGCCATGGACAGAAGCAGTGCTACCCGCAACCGGCTCGGGTGCATGGCCCAGAGCTGGCGGGCCAGGGGCATACGGTGCAGAGGGCTCCGACGTGTGCGGCTGGACGGGTGCATACGGCGAGGCATGCGGAAGTGGTGACTGCCTCACAGCCCGCGGTGGGCCCGAGACTCTTCGGGGTGGCTGGGCCTGTACGGGTGCTACAGGCGGGGCAGATGCAGCAGGCGCTGTAGGGGCCTCCGCCGGCTTGCCAGCAGTGCTCGGAGTCGGGCCCCGCGACGGTGCCGCTCTTGCGGGCCGCTGCCTTGGCATACTCTTGTCCAGTCCTGGGAAGCCGAACGGATCCGGATTGGAGGAGCGAGCAGGCGGTCCTACCACAAGAGGTGCTTGCTGGGGAACAGGCTGGCGAGGAGAGACTTCATTTGAGAACCCGTTGGCTGGTCCCACTGGCGCCACAGCCGCTGGCGGCGGCGGTGTCGACGCTGCGAGTTTGGCTGGCGGCACCGGGAAGCCGGGAGGGGGGGCATTCGCTGGCGACGGGGTAGCCGAGGGAGTATATTTCGAGCTTGCACCGGCGGCTCGCGGTGCTCTAGTGGTCTTTGCCGGTGGAGGGCCCGGCCGAGGCGGGGCCGCGACGTTGGCAGGGGATGCAGGGGCCACGGGTGACGGGAATGCGGGCTGGGCGACCTCGGATTTCGGGGTGCCTGTTCGGCTGACGACACGCGGCGCCTGGTGCCTCTTTCTTTGCTGCGGAAGGATCTCCATGGGTAAGTCGAAGCTCTTCTGCTCTGTGTGGAACTCAGCAATGCTCGGCCGCGACTTCAGCTGCGGGGGCGGAGGCTCGTGGGCAGGCTGCTGGACAGGTTCCTGGACAGGCTCCTGGATAGGTTCTCCCAAGGTAGCAGCAGCAGGAGCCACGTCCTCGTCTTCCGGCAGCAGGTCTTCATCGCTTTCCAAGAAAGACAGACGAGACGGGTTCGGCGCCGCGTTGTCTTGTGCTGGTTCAGCTTGCTTGCCGCCATCGTCGTCGAGGAAATCGTCGTCCAGGTCAAGCTGGAGATTGGATAGAGCCTTGACAGGTGCGGGCTCTTCCTGCTTAGGCGCGGCCGGTGCCAATGCTTGGTAGAAATCGTCGTCCTCGTCTCCCTCTACAGCGCCAGTGCCTTCAGTCGCGGGCTCCGCTGCGGCAGTCGCGGTTGCGGTTTGCGACTCGGCGGTGCTGTCAGGCACCGTCTCGCACGCATCAGCCTCGTGCTGGTGCACCTCATGCTCTTTTGACGCCGAGCTGAAAGCTTTATGGAGCTCATCTTCGAAGCCGCCTTCGTTGTCTAGGGCCGTGTCGTCAGTGACTGGTGCACTCTGCTTGAAATTCTCGTCGCTCCGAATGCCGGGGGCAGCCGCGTGCAAACTTTGGTAGAAGCTGTCCTCCGTGATGTCGGATTTCGGCTCGCTAACCAGCGACTCTGTCGCGGGGTCCGCCTCGCGCGGCTGCGAAATGCTCAAGTCCAGCGGCTCGTCGTCGCTCGGGGCCACATCCGACGCCTCGTGCTCCTCGTCAGCAGTGAAATGCGGCATGCGGAACTGCGGCCGCTCTTCGTCGGCCGGCACACTTACCTCCGGCTCGGGCTGCGTCTCGCCGTTGTTCAACGAGGCGTAGAACGCATCGGCCTCCTCCTCTTCTTCCTCCTGCTGCTGCATCTGGGCCATCGACAGGTTCATGGCCGCATTCTGGACATCCTCGGTGTCTCTTCGGGATCGCACAATCTTGTGATCGTTCGTGCTGCTGCTGCCGCTCAGGTCGCGTCCCGCCGATGCCAGAGCGTGATAGAAGTCGTCGTTAGGAGTGTCCAGTGCAGAATCGGAGGGGGCCTTCGCGAGGTTCGGCTCCACGCTCTCCTTCGGGTCACTCTCCTCCACAGCAGATGTACTTGGTGCATGCGCCTGAGGCGGTATCAGCGTGGAGTCGGGTGGGCCCTGGGAGTGCTCAACCTGTGTTGTCTCGAGCGGCTCAGACAGCCGTGCTTCTGGCTTAGGCTCACTCAGTTGTGTGGGCTCGGATACCTCAGCAGGCTCAGAGTTCAGGTCCGGTACGGATCCGGAGGCCTCCGGGTCCTTGGCAGGCTCATGACTCTCTGAACTCTCCGGCGCTGCCAGATCGGGGCCCAGATCGGAGCCCGTTGCCGGCTTGGCCTCGGGCTGCTCGTCCTTCGGCGCCTCTTCTGGCTCGCCGCCTGTCAAAGAGGAGTAGAACGCGTCCGTCTCGTTGTCCTCGGCAGCGTACTGTTGATTCTGCGACACCGACGCGTTCATTGCCTTGTTCTGAGTCTCCTCCAGGTCCAGGTGGGACTTCTGCAATCTGTGTTCGCCAGTGTCGACCTCGCGGAAGTTCCTGCCTGCGGAGGCGATCGCGTTGAAGAAGTCGTCCTTTGCGGCCTGCTCTGGCTTTGCTGGCTCACTCTGCTCGGGCTCAGCCTGCTCTGGCTCGCTCTGCTTGGGCTCAGCCTGCTCTGGCTCGCTCTGTTCAGGCTCGAGGTGCAATGCATGCTCTGCGTGAGACTCTGCGCTAGACTCTGTGCTAGGTTCAAGGCCAGTTCCAGTGCTGGTTTCGGCATGAATCTCTGTGTTAGGTTCGGCACCAGCCTCTGTACTGGGTTCAGCACCGGCCTCTGTGCTGGGTTCAGCGCCAGTCTCCGTGCTAGGTTCAGCGCTGGTGGTCTCGGTCTCTGTGTTCGGTTCAGCACTTGGAGTTTGTGGCTGAGAGTCCTGATCTCCGGGCTGCGGCGCGGCCGCGTCGAGGCTGGGCTCTGCGTTTGCCACGCCCGCTCCCTGGGCCTCTGATAGAGACGGTTCTGGCGCTGGCGCCTTCGCTTCCGGATTTGGTGCGTGCTCGTGCTCGTTGCCTCCATTTACACGAGACTCCGGCACGTCTGGGCCTGCGGCGTGCTGTGAACCGGGCTGCGGCGTGCCGAGCTCGGCTTCCGGCGCGTCCGCAAGCTCTGGATCGCTCGCGCCCGCAGCCTCGGCCGGACTCTCGGATTTCGGCTCAGCATTGCCGGCTGGCCGTGCCGACTGCTTCTTCGTCCGGTTCTTCGCCTTCGATTTAGACTTCGAGCCCATGAGAGTCTGTTATGGGTCTCGGTTAATGCGGAGATCCAAACACGCTAGCAGTTGAGGCTCCGGCCTAGGGTAACCGTGCCCAGAAGCCAAAAGCACGCAGCTGCGAGGCAGCGATGCTTGGGAGATTTGGAGGCGCTACGCGCGCGGTTTTGCCGCAAATAAGCTTAATTCGTCCCTTTTATTTGTGTGAGTTCGGGTGTGCGTGGATCTGCCGAGGTGCGCCCAGGCAGCAGGCTGCGGCCGTTGGATCGCGCGACGCTTAGTTTCTGCTGAATTTATAACCGATTATTTTACATTGAAGTTGCTTGGTTTCGCCTGTTTGGTTTCGTTTGGCGTTGATTCTGCAGAATACGGTCCTGCACTCGAATGGTCCTGTGGGTGCTAATCAGCCCCTGCAGCTATCCCATTATAGGGATACTCACCGGAGGACGAGGGAACGGCCAACATGATTACACTGAGTGAGCTGGAACGAGTCCACTTTTTAAGGGACGTTCATTATTTGCCATAATTACATATTTTGCTACATCGCAGTCGCGACCTGTCGTATTGCACCACTGTCATGTACAGCGAGATAGCCATATTAGACAACCATGTTAGACAACCACAAAACATATTGGGCATATTAGACAGCCGACCTCAACCCATTGTAACACACATTGTAACATACTGCTATTATAACATACTGCACATACAGCCATTGTAACATACTGCACATACCATTGTAACATACTGCTACTGTCACAGTCCTGTACACTGCTCTAATATTCGGCGCACAAGTCGGCCCATTGGCACATACTACCTCACTATACTTTCTGTGCTCTTATTATATACGATGATAGTACGCTACGGTGAAGCTGAGCTGACGCTCGCGATGTTTGCGCAGCTGCGATTGACCTCCAAATCGGCCGCTGCGCACTGACAATTAACCGCGCGTTGACAATTAGAGCTCACGCAATTTGTGGCTGCTAAATAGGCACCCCGAAAAAATTAGCTAAGCATGCAGAAGCTGTCGCAGAAGGAGAGGTTCACGCGGTGCTGCAGCGACGTGAGCGTCGAGCTCGTGCGCAGCGTCGAGCAGCAGTCGACCGAGACAATCAATCTGAACCAGCTCGTGACGAAGATCGCGCGGAAGTACAAGCTGGCGTCGCAGCCGCGGCTGACCGACCTCATCAGCGCCATCCCCGAGCAGTACCGCGCGCGCCTGCTGCCGAAACTGCGCGCAAAGCCCGTGCGCACGGCCAGCGGCATCGCCGTCGTCGCCGTCATGTGCAAGCCGCACCGCTGCCCCCACATCGCATACACGGGCAACATCTGCGTGTACTGCCCCGGCGGGCCGGACTCGGACTTCGACTACTCGACGCAGAGCTACACGGGCTACGAGCCCACGAGCATGCGAGCCATTCGCGCACGCTACGATCCGTACGAGCAGGCGCGCGGCCGCGTCGAGCAGCTGCGCCAGCTCGGGCACGCCGTCGACAAGGTCGAGTACATCATCATGGGCGGCACGTTCATGAGCCTGCCCGCGGACTACCGCGAGCCGTTCATCAGTGCCTTGCACAACGCATTGAGCGGCGCGTCCACCCCGAAGGTCGACGAGGCCGTGGCCCTCAGCCAGGAGAGCGAGACGAAGTGCGTCGGCATCACCATAGAGACGCGGCCGGACTACTGCACGGAGACGCACCTCGACGACATGCTGCGCTACGGCTGCACGCGGCTCGAGATCGGCGTGCAGAGCGTGTACGAGGACGTCGCGCGGGACACGAACCGCGGGCACACCGTCAAGGCCGTGTGCCATACATTTGCATTGGCCAAGGACACGGGCTACAAGGTCGTCAGCCACATGATGCCCGATCTGCCGAACATGGGCTACGAGCGCGACCGGTTCCAGTTCATGGAGTACTTCGAGAACCCGGCGTTCCGCACCGACGGCCTGAAGATCTACCCGACGCTCGTCATCCGCGGCACGGGCCTGTACGAGCTGTGGAAGCAGGGCCTGTACCGCAGCTACTCGCCCTCGAAGCTCGTTGATCTCGTTGCCGAGATCCTGGCGCTGGTCCCGCCCTGGACGCGCATCTACCGCGTGCAGCGCGACATCCCGATGCCGCTCGTGAGCAGCGGCGTCGACAACGGCAACCTGCGCGAGCTCGCCCTCGCACGCATGCGCGACCTCGGCACAAAGTGCCGCGACATCCGCACGCGCGAGGTCGGCATCCAGGAGGTCCACCACAAGGTCCAGCCGGACCAGGTCGAGCTCGTGCGCCGCGACTACATGGCGAACGGCGGCTGGGAGACGTTTCTGGCCTACGAGGACCCGAGACAGGACATTCTGGTTGGTCTGCTGCGGCTCCGCAGATGCCAGCCCGAAACCACGTACCGGCCCGAGTTTGTCGGACAGCAGACGTCGATCGTGCGCGAGCTGCACGTCTACGGCTCGGCGGTGCCGATCCACAGCCGCGACCCGCGCAAGTTCCAGCACCAGGGCTTCGGCACGCTGCTCATGGAGGAGGCCGAGCGGATCGCGCGCACCGAGCACCGGTCCCGCAAGATCTCGGTCATTTCGGGCGTTGGTGTGCGCAACTACTACGCGCGCCTCGGATACTCTCTCGACGGGCCGTACATGTCGAAAGAGCTTTAACTTATTTAACCTCGGCGGACGTCGGGAACAATGCACATAACTGGACATAATTGAACGCAGGATATGACTGGATATGACTGGACACAGTTCTCTATAGCTGAACACAGCTGAACACATTGAGCACAACTAAGCAAATCGGACACAAAAGACCAGAACCGCACTGAACATAGGTCCACTGAACATAGGTCCATTGAACATAGGTCCACTGAACATAGGTCCATTGAACATAGGTCCACTGAACATAGGTCCATTGAACATAGGTCCACTGAACATAGGTCCACTGAACATAGGTCCATTGAACATAGGTCCACTGAACATAGGTCCTTTGAACACTAAGGTCCACTGAACATACCAGGGATAAGCCAATCGCAGGGCTCAGGCCAACTAGATCAGCCACTGAAGACAAACAGTAGAAGCTCGTGAACTTCAACACAAACCAAGCAGTTACATGAGTTCAGATAAATTTCGTTACACATCAATAATATCAGGATCGGCACGCGGCGCATTCGAGCGAGCAGCTCGGCTAGCACTTCGGCTACTTCGCCTGGCGAGTTCACCTGGACAAGCTCGAGAATCTGGGACTAGCACTTCACTTGGACAAGCTCTTCGTCATACTTGCCGCTGTGCTTGACGCGAACAACATACGCAGACAGCTTGCCGCCGCGCTGGCAGCGCGTGTCCAGCCCCTTGGAGTAGCGCCGCAGCTGCAAGCCCTTCGACGCGTCGTGGCCGTAGAACACCTCGAAACGCTCCTCCTTGGGCCGCGACCGCTGCTCCTTGTTCCAGCGGCCGAACCAGGGCTTCCCGTCGTCGGGGTCCTCCGATCCGTACTCGTAGTCAGGGGGCACAATCGAGCGGATTCTCAGAACATCGGTGATGTTCTGGTTCTCGAGCTCGTGCTCGTTCCACATGAGTCCGCCGTGCACGGCCACGGCCTCGATGCCTCGGCGCGAGACCTGTCCGAGTTTGAGAATGGCTGGACAGGCCGCCAAGTACTCGATGTGCCGCCGCTTCAGCTTGCGCACGAGCGGCAGATCGCGGTCCTCGTCCAGCGCGCGCAGGCTCCTGGCCTCCAAGGCGAGCTCGTGCTCTATGTCTAACGGCCCCAGCGACGCGAGAGGGTCCGACTCCTGCTCCGATCCCTCCGGCGATTCCTGTGACCAACGGTCCTCAGCGGACTCCGCGGACCCCGCCATGCCCGTAGGGACCGCAACCGCATCCAGCGTCGGGCCCACGGTCGCTCCCAAGGTCGCTGTGGGCTTCTCCCCGGCAACCAGCGTGGACACGCTTGCGTACGGAGTGAACGTGCGCGGAGCCTCGATGTGGTGCTCGCGAGCGTAAAGGCTCATGATCTCGTCCTCGTGGTTGCCGCGGACGCAGTACGCGTTGTTCTTGATCGCGAAGTCCACGACGCCAAGGCTGTCGTAGCCCTTCGTGATCAGATCACCCAAGAAAACGAGCGTGTCCTTTTTGTGGTTGTAGTCGATCTTGCGCAGAAGCTTCTTCAGCTCCTTAGACATGCCGTGGACGTCGCCAACAAGGACCAAGCGGTGGTCGATGTGGTGCGGGTCGAGCCGGGCCGAGTGAGGGAGCGAGGCGACGCGCGTCAGCGGGACAAGATCCGAAACAGTCGCCTGGAAAGTCAGCGCGATGAACAGCAGGGCGCCAAGCGCAAACGCGAGCAGTCCAAGCAGGGCGCGAACGACCGGTCTGTGGAGCAGCGGGGCCGGGGCCGGTTTCGAGGGTTCGAAGCCCAATTCCTCTTCTGGGCCGAGAAGCGGCTGCTCCGCGCTGCGATGAGCGCCCAGCTCGTGTTGCGGAGTCTCAGAGCGTGGTTCAGAGCGGTCGGGCGCCATTGGTCGGAGTCTGGCTCAGGCGGCCGAATTTGAGGACCGCCAACCCAGCCCGTGCCCTGGCTCGTGCAGCCGCGACATGCAGGCCCAATTGGATCGGGAGCCGGCCAGCGCTTCCGGCGCACGCGATGCGTATTTTGATCTTGGAACTTTGGAGTGCGAGACGTACCGCGTTTTTTTCTCGGCGCGGGCGTCCGTTGGGCAGCAATTCAATTGAAGCTCGCGCGCCGTCCGGCCAATGACGTGCACGATCTTCGCACGTGGGCGCGCTTAAATTATCCACATGCGGCCACAAGCTGTGGACGAGTCAAAGAAATGGCTTCGGAAATACATTGAGCATAGAATTTACTGAATTAGAGTCAAGACGCGCTCGATCGCGTAGAGCGCAATTATCCGGGACCGGCGAGCCGCATGCACCTACGTACACAGAAGCACACATAAACATGCACACATATACCCGCCCCTAACACGCATCCACATCCACACGCACCCACCCAGCACGCACCCACACATCGGCAGTCGTGCGGATCAAGGGCTGACATCAAAGCCCTACTACACGTGACCTACCAAACCTGACGCACTTCGCAAGCTTTTCACCGCTTACCTAACGCAGTCTATGACCGCCTCCTCCCGCGGATTCGACAGGTTAGGGCGCAGCAGCTAAATTCCCGCTGCCATTACTCTGGTCTTTTTTTCCACCTTAACACCGGTAGAATGCAGATTTTCATTAAAACGTTGACCGGCAAGACCATCACGCTCGAGGTCGAGTCTAGCGACACGATCGAGGCTGTGAAGAGCAAGATCTCCGACAAGGAGGGCATCCCGCCTGACCAGCAGCGTCTCATCTTTGCTGGCAAGCAGCTCGACGATGGCCGCACGCTCTCGGACTACAACATTCAGAAGGAGTCCACGCTCCACCTTGTTCTCCGTCTGCGTGGTGGTGCCTCCGTTATTGAGCCCTCGCTCAAGGCCCTTGCGTCCAAGTACAACTGCGAGAAGTCGATCTGCCGCAAGTGCTACGCCCGTTTGCCGCCCCGCGCGACGAACTGCCGCAAGCGCAAGTGCGGACACACTAACCAGCTCCGCCCGAAGAAGAAGTTGAAATAAACGGATCGCCTATTTACTATGTATTTACTTTGCACGCAATACCTAATACAGCGCACATTCGGTACAGACTTGATCCTAACGCGGCCGCCACCTGCTTGGACGCGCCACTGCTGGATGTTTGTTGAGTGTAGCTGGTTGCTGCTGGTGGTTGCTGATGGTTGCTGGTAGCTGCTGGCTGGTGTCTCAGCTGGCCGGCTGTGTTCATGCCAGTACCTTGATCCGCGTGCCAATCATAGCAGATCGGCGGACAGAGCGCGGTCACGGACGCGCAATTTATATACAACCTAAATAACTCATCGTTACCGTTCGCGAACTAGCAGTGCCATCGGCAGAGGCACTAGTGCCATTCTCTTGTTACTGGCTATGATATGGCCATGCTAGACTATGTTGGAGCCGTATGGGCATTTCCACCCAGACGCCATACACTGCTAGGCTCATACTAACTTTATATATGAAACGGATCATCGCAGCACCCGAAACTTATCAACCAGACTTCACGAACTGAGCAGACTACTCGGACTGTCCCAACTGGTTATCCTGAACAAGCTCTGATATCGACTCAGCAAGCTGTTTTTGAGAAACGGGCTTCACGAGCACTTTCTGCAAACCGGCTTGCATACAAAGGCCAACAATGTCGGCATCACTGTACCCGGTGAGCGCGACAACCGGGCAGAAGTAGCCGAGTTGGCGCCGAATGTCCCTTGTCGCCTCGAGCCCATCCACGCCTGGCATCGTCAGGTCCATGAAAATGATCGAGTACCGCGTGCCGTTTACTATTGCGGCCTCGACCCATTTGATCACGTCGTCCCCGCTCGCCGCGAGGTCTACACGGCCGATTCCCAGCCTCTCCAGATACCGTTTCAGCAACTTGCGCAGCAGATCGTTGTCGTCCGCCACGAGCACGCGCATGCCTTCGGCATTTGCTACTCTGAAGTCGGCGCTTGGCGGCGCTATCGACCTCGGCGACTCGGGCTGAGAGCCGTCGCCCTTCGGGTACTCTGAGATTGGCGACAGAAGTACTGGCTCGTCTATGAGTGCGCGGTGAGCCTCTCGAGCAGGAATTGCAATCGTCGGTGTGTCGCGTTTACCAGACAAGGCAATCACAGAAATCTCCCCAACACACCGCGAGTCCGTGAACCAGACGCTGCGGCTGCCTCGCGGCTCTGCAAACACCGGAGTTGTCACAACGCTCGTCCTGTCCACG
The DNA here is from genome assembly GCA_030568915.1 of Starmerella powellii. Lineage (NCBI taxonomy): Eukaryota > Fungi > Ascomycota > Dipodascomycetes > Dipodascales > Trichomonascaceae > Starmerella > Starmerella powellii. The sequence continues at coordinate 849,894 of JAJMJE010000003.1, read as the reverse complement.
GCCGGAAACTGTTGGCTCTGCACGCTACAAACGGGGATCCGCAGAACGACTGTGGATCCGATCGTCGCGCGCGTGTAGACCTTGATGTGCCCGCCTAATCGCTCGCACAGCAGTTTCGACATCGCGAGCCCGAGGCCGGTGCCTGTGAATCGTTTCGAAAGCGCGTCATCGCCCTGCACGAAAACCTCGAAGATGTGCGCCAGCCGATCTTGCGAAATGCCGACGCCGTTGTCGTGCACCATCACCTCGAGCGATGTGACTTGACGGTCGTTTTCGGGCGCGCGCCCATCGACGGGCTTCTCGGATTGCAATATGCAGATATGAACGCCCACTCGGGGGCGCGGCGAGGCGCTTTTCCCTGGATCGCTGAATTTTACAGCATTAGAAACGAGGTTCGCACAGATCTGCTGGATCTGCGCGTAGTCACTCTCGACCTGCCAACTCATTGGATCGCTAGGCTTGCCGTCCGCCAGCTCCTTCGGTGCAATGTCCGGAGTAGGCCGCACTTCGAACTGTATGCCTTTTGATTCTGCGTTGCTTGCGGACGCATCGTGGATGCTTCTGGCCAGCTCTAGCATCGTGAACGGCGTTTTCACCTCCTCGGTATTCGCAAGATGAGCTGAGTAGTTCAAGAGCTCCTTCAACAGCTCTTGCAGTACAATGCCGGACTTGATGATCTTGCGCAGCCCCGTGTGAATTGCATGGAGATCGGACTCTGCACTCGTAGTAGCCGTGAATCCCATGATCCCGTTCATGGGAGTTAGCAGCTCATGGCTGATGTTCATCATGAACTTGGACTTGGCTGCGTTCGCGGCCTCGGCAGACCTCTGGCTCGCGCGAGCCTCTCGCGTCCGCAGCCGCACCTCGTCTTCCATTTTCGTGTACTGCGCCGTCAACCGGGCCACCATCATGTTGTACTCGGAAATGAGCTCATCAAATTCATCCGAAATCCACCGGTTCAGGGGCCGCAGCGGGGACGGGATATGGAACCCTGTGGTAGGCTCGTCTTCAATATCCTCGGCCACCGTGGGCTGGTACGTGCTTGTCTCGGTGAGCGTGATCTGATCTGTACTGTTGCTGGCCACCTCTGCTTCTATGTTTTTGCACTCTTGTTTGTCTTGAGCAGGCTCTTCAATAGCTTGTGTGTCGACACCAATCGTGGTCTCTTCGTCAGTATGGCTTGATCCAAACATAGAAACCAGGGTCCTTGACGAGAGGTTCGCATGCAACGTCTGCGTGAAGCCAAAGAGCTTTATATCGTCTACGAGTTGCTTTGAGAACCGACGGCCCTCTTCACTGGTCTGCTCTTTGGAGCCCTTTGGACGGCTGGAAGAGCGCGGCCTGAGCTCCATGCTGTCGTAAATGTGCAACAGAGGCTTCGTCGTGAGCCCAGTAACGAAAAAGGCACTGAAAAGCACGAAGACGAGGATCGCGGCTGCTACTCCGGCTAGCGTTTTGAAGAGTTTCCGGTAGCCGGCCTCGACTTGAGACTGCGGTAGCGACAGGAGGATGAGCCACTGCCTGTTCAACAGGTTCGCGAACGAATAACCAACGCTGGCCTTTTTGTCGCGCGGTGTACGCGAGTGCGTCAGAGCTCCTCCTGGCTTTCGTATCGATTTTTCTTGGTGGTTCTGAAGCACAAGGTCAGCGGCGACCGCAGGAAACTCGGACATTGTGTGCCATCGCGAGTTTGTCGTGAAGTTGAAGCCCGTGGGGAACAGATAGCGCCAGCCGTGGCGATCGTCGGCCTCTAAAATCGTGAACCACGGATCGCGCATTTCCTTGGACAGGAGCGAGCTATTGAACACGAGATCGGTGCCTTCGTAAAGGTACTGGCTACAGTCGATCACAGCGCTGCAGTAGCCTATGAGCTGCGAAATCTGCACACTGCCGGCCACTTGTGTCTCTGATATTGGAACCGTGATGGAGTAGCTGTACGCAGTGATATTCCCCTCTTGACCCACTAAAGGCTGGGGCTGCGACAGCCAACTGGACACTCCTTCTTGAGAGGTCGTGAAGTTCAATGTTGGTGGGGTACCGCGCTTAGCCACTGCGGAAAGCGGCTCACGGCCACTGTAAGTAGCCATATCCAGCGAGGTGCGTCTGTGGATACCTTTGGAGGATGCAGAAGCTGCATCGCTGGCCGACTGGTTCAGTATGGCAGATTGATTGTTCGGAATTTGTGTGGCATTCTGCGCGCCCGATGTGTACCCGAGCGGCAGTAACTTCGGCATGGCAGGCGAGAGCTCACTGAGATCAGATGCAGATAAATTCGGGTTAGCCATGTAGAACAGCGGCGACTCTGAGTTGTCGTAGAGGTATATCGCTTGGTATCCTAGGAGCGACGTCGAAAACAGATACTTCACGACAACTTCGACGTCCGAGGCCCACTTATCTGTGGTTATGTTCCCAATGTAAAGGCTTTCAAAGCTCTTCGACAAGCTTTCCGACTGCATCGCATCCAACAGAGTTGTTGCTTGGTTCGTAACTGCCCGCTCGATTTGCTGGGCATTCATCGCCGCAAACTGGGAAAGCCGCGCCTGCATCAGCCGCTGGGTGTATGATAACGATTTCAGTATACACACAGCGGCGAGAAGCACCATTCCGATGACGGCGACGATCCCTATGTAGAAGGTGAGCTTCAATCGCAGCGGAATCCTGGCCTCGAACGTGTTTCTCGAGAGCTCGAGCTCGAGCTGCCATCGCTTCACCCCGATTCGCATTGCCAAAGCAAGTAAACTCTATTCTTCATTGATTAACGGAATAATATTTAAGCTCACATTGATCTCAGTGGTGGCCGTGATGAACGGTCAATAAACAGCTAAACAGATATATATATGCCAGAGAGGATCGGCTTGCTTGTAGGAACCACGGTCCTCGACACAGGACACGACAAAGCACTAACATTGGCAGTAAATAGTGAAAAAAGAAAAAACTTTCTGTGTTAAGTATTCATGGGAGCTTAGCTAGATGCGATCAACCAGTACAACAGAGAATTCGCTATTTCAGTTACTTGATCTGAACACAGCACCAACTATCTAATGACCTGTCCACCTAACGAACCGTTGATCACGGCTTGCTGTATATTTGCTTCTGGAACCATTGAGCCATGGCTATTAAGTTGAGCTAGGGTAATCTTATTGCGCCAATATTGTATACCTCGATTCTCCTCGAAAAGAGTTCAGGATTAGGGCTGCATTTTAACCGATAAGTAGATACCCTGGAAAGTAACCGCTAAAGATAAGCAAGACCTATTAGATTATCATCAAGACAAGTGATAGAAGTGCACTCAGGAGACTCGAAGTATATACAGGTAAAACAATAAATTGAGTTCCACAGACCCATAGCTCATATACTTCGGCTCTTTTTGGTGCTCGCCTCGAAGATCAATTCCAAATCTATAGGGGCGACATTTAAATGCACGTGGGGTAGGCATTCTGGTTTCCTGGGCAGACCTGAGCCGCTTGTGAAGTGTTTTCAGAACAACCGTGGGATCAGATCTACTTTGTATCGAGTACAGAGTTCGGGGCGTGGCTATTCTACGCCCATTGCAGATCGATAGTGACTTTCAAATTGTAATCAGAGACACGCTGCATTTATCAGATAACTCAGATTGAATACAATCGATCGATCGAGACGCTCCGTTGCCAGGGTAGTGTCGTCATGGAAGATCACGATCGTGACAGGAGGTTCTCGATGAGAAGAATGCTCATGCCACGACCATCGACATGTTAGTTCAAATGTTCAATTGCTCCGCGACCGTATGATTTATATACCCAAATAGTGTCAATCGATGCAGTACGGCACACAGGCCAATGAGATCGCTGGATATGATTTCTGCGAGCAATGTTTGTATCTCAGAAGGGCAAGGCCTGTCTCATGATATCGCCGATCGCGAGCGACCCTAACTCTCGAGTATCAACTGATAAGAAAATATACTATATAAGGCACTCAATTCTCAAGCGATCGAAGCAGAAACTCTCAGATTATTTCTAAAAACCCATGAATTTCTTTCTTCTTCCTCTCCTTGCCGTTTCCGCCCTCCCTTTTGCCCCTGGCCGGGTCTGTATCAAGCCAAACCCTGAAGGTTTGTGCCCTTATGAGGAAACGGAGTAAGTGCGAAGAACTTCGGTCTCTGAATGCCGATGCGGTTCCTAGAATTCATGACACCAAACATGCTTGATGTGCACCGTTAGATGCGCACCGTTAGACCCTCATCAGTCTGCTGCAAGACAGGGGGCTACATTTTGATTCGGATAGGAAGCACAAAGATTGCACCTACCAAATAGTTTCTAGAATATGCTAACTCAATTTGAAATTAAGCCTGCGTGATCTCGATGAGCCAATTGCAGTACGACATAGCTCAATTCTCCTACGGTTCTAGGGTACGCCGCGCGCGCTGCAGGCGTTAGATAAATAATTGGCTGAATAGTTAACACGAGTGATAAGCAATTTCCTATAATGGTGTATATCTCGGGTCGATGGCGGATTTTGCTCTGCTCCGTGAGCCCAAGGCTGAGAGCGGGCCAACAAAATCGCCAAAATTAAAGGCGGCCTGATTTAGACTAGTTACGCTTTCTTGAGTACATAATTGCGCTCGCTAACCAGGAAGGGCTATAATGGAGCCGCAGTAGTATTGGGGACCCCACGCCACGTGAGACGTACGTACCCCGTGCTTCCTGAGACAGGCGCTCGAGAGCCTCTTCTAGACTAACATTTCAGAGCAGTCTTTCCTAGCCGATGAAGTCATTTTTACATCTAAATAGAGAGAAAAACACAAGCCCGTCGAGGGCACGAGAAACCAGCGGTCCGTACCTATACAATAATCAAGGAATGCACTGATCTCTTATCTAACGTCCATTTGGCCCGTAACCTAGATCTGCCCACCCTCCGCATACAGGGGAGATCGAGGCATCGCTTGGGTACATATTTCAGTTCAGCGTTCAACGAAATTGAAAGCCCGGCGCCTTCTCTCACATACAACAGCTGGAACAATTAGCCGCTTATCGCCTCGAACATTACATCTTTTGTGCAGATCGGTCGAAGTAGCCCTTGCTCTGACTGCCAGTGCAGCGATGCCCTAGCCGAGCAGATCTCGCTTGGGGCACGTGTGCGCCTGCTGGCAATGGTGGAGCGACGGCGGTATCTTACGGGTAGATCGCGATCATCGCTGGTTGTGCACAGGCATTAGGCAACAGCCTCCTGTTGCTGAATTCAGGGAAATCCATTATTTAGCGATGAGTTGACTGACAGCTGGTGATCCAGGCTAAATATGGTGACAGATCATGATTGGGATTTGATCTCGGCGCCGAACCCTCGATATCCACTATCTTATCAGTTGACCATGCACGGCGCGCCTGAGCCTCTCCAGCGTTTGCTGATGGAATGTACACATATTTTACTATTTAAAGCACGCTTTGACGATCTTGAATACCATACATCATAACTCTCCATGAACTTCTACATCATTCCCCTTCTTGCTGCCTCCGTCCTTGCTTACCTTCCTGACAGGAACTGCGACGAACCCGGCCAGTGCCAGGACCCCTAGATATGGTCGGCTTAAAAAGCTGTCTACTCTTACGGTCTGGAGCCCATTTTGTACGCGCAGAGATGCGACTTGCCGTGTATAGGCCTTATGTCTTACCAGGTTACACTTGTTAGTTTAGTGCTCAAAACTGTGTTGTTGCGCAACGCCGAAAGTATTACAATATAGCCCGCAAAAATGTGCAATAGGCACGTCTAAACATCGGCCTCGGCGAAGATCCGCACAGCTCATGCACTAAGGTTGATCGGCTCTACCGTGGGAGCAGCGGCGCACAGCTAAGGCGCCAGCCACCAGATCAAAACACAAAATGTTTTACCAAACTCGTTTAAGCGCGAACTAATCACGAAAGCACTTTCTGCTACTGACGCCAATTTAGCTGCATCTACAAGACTGCGATTTCGATCTGGACCATGGGGAGTTCGCTCCTTTGCGATTTCCAACTTCCACTTAAATGCCTTTAAATACCATATAATAAAATAAATTACTCGTTACAGTGCCCGACCTGGAGAACCTCATTCGACCTATGGAAAGAAGAGCCGGCTCTTGACCATCGTCGAAACCATACATACACTTGTGGCCATCACGTTACCTGATAATCACCTGTCTGCCACAAAAAAGCGGGACACGCCCTAACCCAGAGAAGCCGTGGAAATCTCACGGCCAGACGAAGTTTCAGCACAACAATGGCACCAACATTTGGGACTGTAGTCAACCCGACCAGGCGTCTGACCGAGTACCTGGCCACGCACGCCTCAAACAAGCTGGCGAAGTCCCTTGTCGCGGTGTCCACACCGAACCACGCCGCGCAACTCGCGTCGTTGGCGCAAGCGTTCCCGCAGCTGCAGACCGTGGGCATTGCTTGCGACACCGTGCCATTGGGGTGCCAGCGCTCGGGATTCAGCTGGCTGTTATCCGAGCGCAGCTTCTCTGTAAAGGACTGTGCATCTTTGCAGCCCGAGAACTCGCGGAACTGGGAGCAGTCAACATCGGCAATGCGACTCACTTCGTCCTTGTCTCCTGGCTTCGATCTTGCCATTCCCGCTGCAAACACTTTGTTCACTACGGGCCAGTCTGCGGAAATCTACGTCTCCGGGAATTCCTCGCCTCTTTCAGCGCTCCACATTGAACTCGAGGAGCAGTTTGCACCCACACAGGCGATCACGCCCGCACGGCCCATTTCTGAGTGGCTCGAAATCACAAGCGTGGCCGACAATATGCTGAAGCTGCTTGACGGCGGCCCGGCGGCCCGTTTTCTAGAGGAGTCGGAGGAGCTCAAGCAGGCCAAAGAGCCCGCGGTATTTGCAGAGCTCGACGCAGGCGAGATGGTCCGTGTTGTTGCTGGCGGCGGCGGGCTGTGGTCCCCAAGGTCGTCTATGCTTGTGTTGGAGGCCCCCGCAGCGCCGCGCCGTGGGCAGATGCTGCGGTTCTGGCTTCAGACTGATGGGCTCACATCGGATCTTGAATCGCAGCTTGCAAACACCCCGCCAAATGGTATCATTGCCGAGACGGCACCGATTCCACAGACGACCGAAGAGGAGCGCCCGTTGCTGGACTACAAGGCGAATCACCACATTCCCGTGTTTGGCTTCGGTAGCGAGCTCGGGTTCTTCGTGGGGGACCACAAACACAGCATTGTTGGCGAGTCTCTGTACTTCCGATCTCACTGAGACTCCTGACACTTCTGGAGGACCTTCTGTCGCATTAGATCAGCCACTGTGGCCAGTTCTCGACGTCGAGCAGTACGTGCCGCTTTGGCGGTGGCACCGAGGTCGTTGTGAACAGCGACGGGAGCAGAGACGAGGCGCCAAGTGCGGCAATTATGCCGCCCATAAACCCCGCGACAATTGCCGCCGTGACCCTCGGGATCGAGGACCAATGCGCGAGCCCCAGCGGATCAATGTTGCCTATAGAGGACAGCTGCGTCTTTTGGCGCAGGTTCACATGGTGGGCGAGCGCACCCGAAGGCTCGATGAGCGTCACAACGAGCTGCGACTGGAACCATTTTGCCTGCAGCATTGATGCGGTTGCGCGGATGCGGCCACTCGCACTCAGCACTGCCGAGACTAGCGGCTTCAGTTCGCTTTTATCGCTTGTTGGGACCATCGACCGGTACCCCGCTGCCTCGACGCAGCTGGAGTGCATGTCCCAGTTGTGGTCGAACTGTGTGGAGATGTGCCAGGCGCGTTTGTGGAAGCTCGAGATGCCCAAGGGGTCGAGCACGACGTTCGCGTCGCTGTCTGAGTCTGCCACAACAACCACGAGCTCGGCGAGTTTCTGGATCTCCTGCATGGCCCAAACATCCTCTTCCTCAGGGTCCGGACTGGCCAACGTGTAGATAACCGCATCTATAGGCGTGTCGCGCTGCAGCTGCGACTCGAGCCACTTCGGCACCTCCTTGGGTACGAAATTCGCGTCGAGCAGCACAACGTTGCCATGTTCCGTGGCCGAGCTCGAGCACGTCCATGCCTCTATTCCGTCTTCCTTGACCTCGCAGCGGTCGTCGAACATCTGCGCGGCGACCACAGCAAGGACCTGCTTGCCTTTGGCGCCTGCGACAGCCAGCCGTAGCTGGCCAACCACGGGCTCCTCCGCCCCGTACGTGATCTGGGGGAGGCTGGGCATGATGAACCCGTAGTCCTGCACGGAGGCGGGTGCGGCAGGCGACGCGGGCTTCGGCGTGACATGCGTCTCCGCTTCAGGACCTGCGCCAGCAGCCTTGTCAGGACCAGTGTTGGGACTCAATTCAGGGTGCGATTGCGTGCGCGCGTTTGCGCCCATGCTGGCGCCCATATCGGGTTGGCGCGCGGCGTGCGCGTTGTGTGGTTCAGGGGCGAGCGGGCCGGCCGCCAAGCGCGCATCGATGGGCGGCAGGTGCGGCGGCTCAGAGAGCGGCCTGGAGAGCGGCCGAACGGCCAGCGACTCAATTGACGACATCATGTCGATTTCGCTCCATTCGCTCAGCGACAACGCAGGCGAGGGCGAGTGCGTGGCCTCTGCGAACTGGGCCGGGCTGTTGGGAAGCGTGGGGATATCGTCAAGACCTTGCATGCGAATACAGTGCGGAATCAATCGAAGGAAAGCAATTCCGGGTTCCAAATTAGCTCCACAAGCGGCCAATTCGTTGTGGGCCGATGCTGGTTGAGCCAAGTATCTATGGACTAAGGAAAGCCGCCTCGTGAGGCGGGGAGAAAGGAGAGGGTCCGGGTTGGGGCGCTTACATGAGCATCCCGAGCGGTTTGGCGACGCGGACTGGCGGGGCACACAAGTGGCACCCAAACGAGCAGACGAGATCTTGGACTTGATCGCGAAAAGTGTGGCATGCATATCTTGTCGGCTCGCAGCCTCGCATCCTGCCGGTCTGCAACTCGTGATGGCGCAATTGATTGCACGCGTCCGCGGATACCCTTACCGCGCTCTATACCTGACGGACGACTATTCTATGAAATATCGAACATTGTCACATTTCTGCACATACTCACGTACACACATTCTTGCATACATTTACATACACGATCTTGCGCACGTAATTGCACTCGGACGGCTTGTGCCGCGGCTAGCGCCTGGCTGGCTCTGGCCGTTAGGATATCGATGCGTCAGCGCTTACCAAGCAGCCACCCCCCAGTATGTCGTTCTGGCCAGCCAACGAGCCACACCAACCAGCTTCGAAGCCGAGCTTGAGCAGAATGGCAATGAACACGACCCCCGCGGTGGTGATGGACAACGGAACGGGGCTGACGAAGCTCGGGTTTGCCGGCAACGACTCTCCCAGCTTCGTGGTGCCCACTGCCATTGCGTCGAACGAGGCCAGCATCCGCGGGCGGCGCACGCCGAACTACGTCATTGGCGACGAGGCGCTGGCGAAGGCCGACGGCCAGAACTACAGTCTGAGCTACCCGATCCGCCACGGCCAGATTGAGAATTGGGACCAGATGGAGCGCTTCTGGGAGTCGTCGATCTTCAAGTACCTGCGATGCGAGCCCGAGGACCACCGGTTTCTGCTGACGGAGCCGCCGATGAACGCGCCCGAGAACCGCGAGATGACGGCCGAGATCATGTTCGAGACGTTCAACTGCGCGGGCCTCTACATTGCCGTGCAGGCCGTGCTTGCGCTGGCTGCGTCGTGGACGAGCCCGAAGGTTGTGGGCCAGCCGCTGACGGGCACAGTCATTGACAGCGGCGACGGTGTCACGCACGTCATTGCCGTTGCCGAGGGCTACGTGATCGGCTCGTCGATCAAGCACATTCCGATTGCGGGCCGCGACATCACGAGCTTCATCCAGAACATGCTGCGCGAGCGCGGCGAGGCCGACACGTCGCTGCGCACGGCCGAGCGCATCAAGCAGGAGCTGTGCTACGTCTCGCCGAACATTGTGAACGAGTTCAAGCGGTTCGACCAGGAGCCGGACCGGATCAAGAAGTACGTCGCGAACGCGAACCGCGCGGACGGCAAGAAAGTCGAGGTCGACGTGGGCTACGAGCGGTTCATGGCCCCCGAGATCTTCTTTTCCCCGGAGATCGCGCCGTCGCCATACCTGACGCCTCTGCCGGAGGTCGTGGACAATGTCGTGCAAACAAGCCCCATCGACGTGCGCAAGGGCCTCTACCGCAACATCGTGCTTTCGGGCGGCTCAACGATGTTCAAGGACTTCGGGCGCAGGCTGCAGCGCGACATCAAGACGCTCGTGGACGCGCGTCTGCGCCGCAGCGAGCAGGCCGCCGGCGTGAAGAGCAGCGGCGTCGAGGTCCAGGTCATCAGCCACAAGCGCCAGCGCTCGGCGGTGTGGTACGGCGGCTCGCTCATGGCGCAGACGCCCGAATTCCGAAACTACTGCTACTCGAAGCGCGACTACGACGAGTACGGCCCGAGCATTGTGCGCCAGTTCTCGCTCATGAACGTGAACTAGCATGCGAGCACCACGGACTGAAAATAGCATGCCCCTCATTACTGTTGTTCTATACACTTGCTAAGTAGATCTAAGGTTGGTCACAGCTCAGGCAGTGGGTTTAAGTAGTCGGCAAGCAGTTGGCTCAAGCAGTCCAAACGCAAGCAGGCGTGCCAAGGAAGGCATCGCAGTCAACGTTGGATTGCGGGCTTGCCAAGGATCGCAGAGCAAGAAGTCGTCCCTTCACGACCCCAATCAGTGAACCAGATCCTAGATTGCCTCCCGATAGATCTTATATCCAAGTAGGCGATGTAGCTCTCAACTCGCAACAAATGCAATGAGGTGTAGTGCACCAAGCAGTTCGCGCGATAAGGCACCACTGAAATAATCAGTGCAACAACGTCAGTGTTAAAAGATGCTGGAGCGGATAGACATCAAGGTAGTGCAATAAGGCATCAATGTAGTAAGGTACAAAGCACCGAAGATGCTAGAGCAGTAAGGTATGCATCAATGTACAGTGCAGTAAGGTGAAGTGCACTGCAGAAGTGAACAGAGCCTCAGTGACCCAATCGATCCATGTACTAGCGCTAGCCAGGAACATCGCGTGCCCTTAAAACGGACCGGAAGCCGAGGCGTTGACCCAGGCCGGTTATTAGAATGATGCCTATAAATATGTACAGAATGCCGTTAAAACACGGTTTGCAGCAGCTCCTTCACGGCCGCGCGGTGGTTGCCCTTGATCACAACGACCTGCGCCGCGTTTTTCACCCAGATCTCCTTGTTCGACAAGCCCAGCGCCTTCTTCAGGTCGTTGCGAAGCGCACCCGCGTTGCCCGAGACTTTGCGCACCTCGGTCCACACGCCGCCAGCGTTGTTGAAGTCCGTGTACACAGGCAGGTTGTTGGATCGCGACCGCTCGATATGGTACCAAACGCCGCTCGGCTGCGCGAGCAGCTGCGGATCGGCCTCCGGAAACAGAGACTTCGGCACATAGACTCTGCCCGCCGGCGCCGGCTCGTGGCCCACAGCCTGGCCAATCTGCTCAGTGGTCCGCGCCGTTCGCGGCACAGGCACCTCCTTGACGTGCGCGGGCGCCCCGACAGGGATCCGCCTGAGCACCGAGCTCGTCCCGAAAAAGCGTTTCATAATTACAAAGCAACGTGCAGCAGGCACATTAGTACTGAAATATACGACTTTGTGGGGACTGAACCGACGGAAACCACAACTAGAAAGATGGTGCTTGCGCTAAAACTTTAAAGGTTTGGTTGTATAAAAGAATTCGAGGCTGCGAATGCAGGAAATGGCGCGGCCGTGCAGCACACGGTGTGTATACGCAAATGAGCAGATCGCACGACCGTGCGCCACCAGAACACGCACAAAACAGCCCCTGATACCTAGATAAAAGAAAACATCTGCGCACACACTCGCCGCCGGCGCCGCGGCGCTTGCCAAACTTGGTCTCGCCATTTCTGCAAATTTGACCCTAAACCCGATCCATCTTGACTTTGAGCCAATGCCAGGCAACGAGGCGCCCGAACAGGCCGCGGCAGCGAGCGCGTGCCCCATTGACCACACGAACCCGGAGGTCGTGGCCAAGTTTCTCGGCAAGGACCACTTCAATGGCGGCGAGGGGCTGCCCCCGCTGCCGGACGTGCCGAAGACGCTGAGCGGCGAGCGCGAGGTCAGCAGCATCCCGAAGTACGGCAAGGACGGCGCGAAGTGGGTGTATCCGAGCGAGCAACAGTTCTACTCTGCGATGAAGCGCAAGCAGTTCAATCCGAACGCGGGGGACATGCCCGTCGTCATCCCGATCCATAACGCCGTGAACGAGCGGTGCTGGCAGGAGATTCTGCGCTGGGAGGGCGACAAGGCGTCGAAGATCTGCGGCGGCCCGCAGCTCGTGAAGTTCGAGGGCGACAGCTCGAAACTCACGCCGAAGGCGCGCTTCAATATGCTGCTGGGGGCCACGCGGCCGTTCGACCGCCACGACTGGACCGTCGACCGCTGCGGCCAGCAGATCGACTACGTGATCGACTTCTACTCCGGCATGCCCGATCCGCAGCATCCCGAGCGCCAGAGCTTCTACCTCGACGTGCGCCCGAAGCTCAACAGCTGGGAGGGCGTCAAGATGCGGCTCGGAGCGCTGTTCCAGTAGCCGCGAACACAGATGTACATAGCACGGTGAACCCCATAGAATCGCATATTTCAATAACTAATACTCACATGCTTTCTTAAATACCGCATACAGATCTGCTGGCGGGCTCCTTTAACCTCTGAGTCTCACGATGTCTATATTTAGCTGCATTGATCCTGGCTTTATTATTACTTATTTGCTCTAAAGTCCAGATCCTCGCTGGATTAATTCTGAAGTGCTCGGAGCCTCGTCGCATTATTAGCCTCGCATTATTAGCCTTGCATTATTAGCCTTGTCACAATTCAGGTCTCGTCAGAATTCAGGGCTCGTCGCCATGTCGTAGGCCGGAGCCGATTCTGGCTGAGATGCTAGATAGCAAGCGAGCTGAGATGTCAAATAGCAAGCGAGCAGATCAGCCGAGCCGGCTCAGTGCGACCAGAACCGGACGGTTTTGTCTTTGCTGCCAGAGACGACCTTCGTGCCATCGACGCTCCAGTCAACGGCAAACACCTCGTCCTTGTGCCCCGGCAGATCGGACTTCAGCTTGCGCGTCTTGACGTCCCACACCTTCAGCGTCGTGTCTTTCGAGCAGCTGGCCAGCAGCCGCGAGTCCGCGGACCACGCGCATTGGTAGACGGCCGAGACGTGGCCGCGCAACGAGGCAATGAATTTGCCCGTGGCCGCGTCCCACAGCTTCACGGAGTTGTCGAACGAGGCCGAGGCGAGCATGCGGCCGTCCGGGCTGAACGCAACGTGGTTCACGAGCTTCTGGTGCCCCGTGAGCCGCGCGACCGGCTTCGGCGAGCGCAGAGGCTCCCAAAGGAACATCGTGAAGTCGTCGGAAGCAGTGACGACGCGCTCGTACTTCTGGCCGCCGAGCGCGAGCTCGAACTTCTGCTTCGCAACGCTGCGCAGCTCGCTCGCGGGCGCACCCATGGCCGGCATGGGCATGTCCTGCAGCGCGGTGGGACCGAATGCTCCCGAGCGCAGCGCGAAGTCCGTGCTGAGCGCGATATGGTTGATCCAGTGCGCGTGCGAGGCGTGCGTCGACACAAGCCTTCCCGACTGCGCGTCCCACACTTTCAGCGTCTTGTCGTGCGATCCGCTATAAATAAACCCGTGGCCGCCCCATTTCACGCACGACACGGAGCTTGTGTGGCCGCTGAGCACGAACTCGCAGATCCCGGTCTCGACGTCCCAGATCCGGATCGTGCCGTCCTTCGAGGACGACGCGAGGCGTGGCAGCCGTCGCTGCGAAGACACGAGATGCAGCGGCTCCCAGCTGAGCCCCGTAACGAATTTCGCGTGGCCCTGCAGGCGTTTTGTGAGCGGCTCGCCCGAGGCCGCGTCCCAGACGCACACGCTGCCGTCGCGCGCGGCCGTGGCCAGCGCCTGGCCGTCGGCGCTCCATTGCACGCACAGAACGTGGTCGCCGTGGCCGCCGCCGCTGCCGCCCAAAACCTTGATCGGCGTGCCGCTCTCGCTGCTCCAGATGCGGGCCGTGCAGTCGCCGGCGCCCGTTGCCGCGCGGCCGGCCGAGTGCGGCGCAAACAGGGCCGCCAGGATCGTCGCGCCGTGGCCCATTGCGACGCCCGTGGATCGCGTGATCGCGCGCACGCGGAACACCGCGCTCGGCGTGTAAACAAGCACAAACTCGTCCTCCGTGGACCGGAGGTTCGGCTTCAGCACGTCCGTGTACAGATCGGTCTTGATCTCGGTCGGGGCCTTGCCGTCATTTGCCAAACCAAACTCGTAGGGCACCGCGTCGTCATTTTTCAGCAGCTCGTTCACGAGCATGCCGAGCTGTTCAATTGTCGCGTTGCCGGGCACGCGCAGGCTCTCGGGCAGGCGTTCGCCCGTTCCTGCGGCCTCGAGCCGGATTCGAACGCTCGGCAGGTCCGCGGGCGCCTCTGCGACGTCGGCATGGCCGGCCTGAGCCTCGCGGCGCTGCTTTTTGCTCGCAGGGGGGATTTGCGTGGCCATAGATCGTTGAGCGTCGCGAGTGAAAAAAAAGTGGTATGAGGCACGGTTAGCGGTAAGGGTGTGCCACAACGACGCCACATCCTCAAACTAACGTCTGGCGGTCATACGAGTGCATGCGCGCGGCGACTGCATGGCAAAAGGGCCCTGCAGATGCTGAATCTGTGACACGCAGCGATCTTGGCGTGCAGATACAGGCGGGCGTGCGTGAAATAGCCCCGCAGGGTGTCGCCGACAACAGGGTGGCTCAAATAGCGGCGAATAACGGCCAAGCATGGCGCACAGTGTACACAAAGTCGCGCGAGTTCACCCGAGGGTCCGACAAGAATCACGCGGAGGCAGAGCGTTGCAGCGACGCACGATCGGGCCGTGTCACGGCTATTCTTACCAGCTCCAGCTAAGTCAGGGCTCGTTAGGGCAGCGGGCCCAATGAGTAGCGCAGATTTTTTTAGGCAGGGCGGAGCGCCAAAAATTGGCTCCCTTTCCAAATCCGGACACCCGAAAACAGCCACGGACATGAATTTGGCGGCCTGGCTGAAAAGCGGGCGCCGGGACCCGCCAGCTTCCTATCTCGGCCGCTCTGGGCGGCCGCTGCTTCTCGGGAATCACGATTGGTGCCATTTGGCCCTAATCCCACGAGGGCAGGGGCCAGTCGTGTCTCCTCGTCGAGCTGCAGTGTCCCAATATAGTTAAGAGGGCGCGAAAGGGTGGATTCAACTCTGCTCTGTCCAAGTGGCCTGTTTCCGAAAAGCCATATAGATTCGAAGCCGAGGAGTTCACCAGCTCGCGGCGATTGGCACAGGCATCTTTTTGCTGCACGCGGGCTTAGCTAGGAATCAAGGAGGCAGCCATCAACAATGTCTCTCGTGCACCCCGTTATTGAGCCGCAGATCGCGCTGCGCGCGTGCAAGGGGAACTTCTTCAGCGCGTCGCAGGAATGGATTGCACTGCTCTACTCGAACCGCATCGTTTTTACCCCGACCTCGAAGCCGGCGTCGACGCCCACGGGCCCGCCCGAGATACACAGCGACGACGAGGGCGACGACACCGAGCAGATCGCCATCAGCATCCCGCGGCCGCCAATGACCGTCGGGAGCGAGGAGGACGAGATCAAGCCGAATTTAGGGGGTGTGTTCTTTGCCGTGGGCCGCAACCACGACATGCTCGCGATGCAGTTTGGCCAGGCACTCGTCATCCTATCGATCAACGCTGTCGACCGGCTGCTCGACCTGCAGGGCATCTGGGGTCTGCCGAAGCTCAAGGACCAGATCAACAACCACCGGCTCGGCCAGCACAACCGTTCGGGCTCGCGGGCGCCGGGCGCGTCGCTCATCGCGCTTGCCGAGCAGGCCTCGATCTCGGCGACGGGCCAGGGCTCGTCGGGGTCCTCGGGGGGCAGCCCCGGCTCGGGGAGATCGGGCCTCTCGCTGAGCAACCAGATGCCGCAGCCGCAGCCCTCGCCGGACGGCTCCTACATCTTCGTGGCCACGCGCAACAAGTACCAGGCCGTGATCCTGCTCGTGCTCAGCTGCTACGGCAAGGAGACCATCAGAATGGACGTCGACTACATCGACATCCTGACCTTGGGCTGGCTCACGGACGACCACGTCTACTTCGTGTACATGAACGCGAAGTTCCACAAGAAGTTCCAGGTCTGCCGCCTGGCAAACAAGGCCAAGGCCACGGGCTTCCTTGGCATGGGCCGCAAGGCCATCAAGCCCTCGTTCATCTTCGAGGTCAACGTCCCCGTCGGGCTCGACTTCCAGCCGTCGATCGCCGATCTGTGCGGCGGGCCCGACATCGTCTTCAAGGACTACGTCCTGCTCGGCACGCGCAAGGGCGGCTACATCCGCGTGAATCACCGCGCGGGAGACTGGGAAACCGTGCCGAACGCGAAGAACGTTGTGGGCGCGATCCGCGTAGGCCAAAGCGCGCTCATCGTGCAAACCACGACGCCGATGCCGGGCCCGTCGCCAACCTCGGCCTCGCAGTTCACGTTCGCCGTGGTTGCTGACGGCACCGTGCACGCACTGCGCGCCAAGCCCGAGATCGGCGCCTGCCTGAGCTCGAAACACAACATAGAAGGTGACAGCCGGTTCGCGCTGAAGCTGCTCCATCTCGGCGATGGGTACATTCTCGACTACAAGCGGCACCCGTTCCGCATGTACCGCTACCAAAACAACCCAACAAGCAAGATCTCGCTCGTGGACCAGCTCCCGCGCCCGCTGCTAACGACAACCAAGCTCACGCGCGACTTCTTGGTCAAGACCGAGCAGGCGCTGTATACGCGCAGCCCGAACGGCGACGACAACTGCATCCACAAAATCGTGTCCCGAGAGAACGTTTTGGACATCATGCTCGAGCGGCCCGGCCTCGCGACCCTGCAGCGCCGCGACATGAAGTCCGTGTACGCCTGCTTCACGGCGACGAAGGGCCTACCCTCCGAGATCGTGATTCTCGAGGAGAGCCACTCGAAGGTCGACAAGATGAAGGCGAAGGCAAAGTTCGACTTCGGCTCAGAATTTAACGGCATGTATGCAAACTGGCATGTGTACAGAGTCCGAATCCTGCACCGTAGCGTCATGCTCGTGACCATGACGGCCGAGTACGCGGCTCCGGGGACCACGGAGTCGGACTGGGAGGACAAATTCTCCAGCGAGTGGGTGATCTTCCTGCTCACCTTTGTTGGCGCGACGTCGAAGAGGGACCGCGTGCCCCCGCAGGGCCACATCCTCATCAAGTCGCGGTCGCCAGAAACCCCGCCCGAGCCGTTCACCGTGCCCGGCAACCCTGAAAGGTTCGCATTGCATACATTCAACGCCTATCTGCGCTCGTTCACCCAGCACTTGCAGTTGGATGTCAACATCCAGGGCGAGCACAAGTTGACGAAGCTCACCGAGCACTTCATGCCCTTCAACCTCGACCAAACCGAGGGCGTCTGCTTCTTCACGGACTTCAATGGGCCGCTAGATGGCGTGTTTTTGGCAGGCACCTACAACAACGCAAACAAGGTGTCGAACGTGCTCCTCGTTGACTCGCCCGGGGCCACGGACGGCGCCTCAATCGCATTGGCCGGCGCGGACCCCTTCAAGACAACCATTTGGAACTTCGACGGCAACGGGCTCGAGTTCCGCGAGTTCACTATCAGCAATCTCCCCGAGGTCTCGATGGCCCAGGGCAAGTACGACCAGTTGAAGCACCAGAGGTCGCGCACGTCCCTCACAAACTACGACATCAGTCCGGACTTCCACAAAAGACAGTTCGCGCAGTCGTCGGCAAACAACGACTTCAGACCGCTGCCCGAACTGTCTGCTCTGGTGTGCCGCGGAGCAGGAGCCGGTCTCGACGCGGAGGTGTACCTGAAGACGCCGGACGACGGCATCTACGCAATCTTCAGGATCCAGAACAAGCGGCTGCACGAGTCGCTTGTGAAGCTCGAGGGCAAGATTCTCGACCGCGTCATCGGCTCGTGGCTCACGCCCGAGTTGAAGGAGCCCTGGATCGCAAACCACCAGGGCTCAACGATGATTGCTGGGTCTGCGTTCAGCGCTTTCTGGAAACTGGACGAGGACCAGCAGGAGTCTTTGTGCGCGGACGCAGGTGTCGACCGCACACTTATCAAGAAGATGCGACCCCCATAAACGCCGAGAACTCGGATGGAACACGGGACGCTACAAACATGGGACGCTACAAACATGGGACGCTACAGACTCTTATCTATTTAAGGCCGTGGTGAGCCTTATCAGCACCGAACATATTCCACAGGCTGAACCAAGCACCTAATGTAAAAGTTGTGAGAGAGTATTGAATTCGAGGGGTTATAGACTAATATTCTTATATAGACAGTTGGGTGCACAGACATAACGAGGACCGCGCAATGGAAGCCAAGGCTTGAGTTGAGCAGACTGATTCGCATAAGCATCTATTATGATTATTATTACCTCACGTATTTTTTCAGCACAAGCAGAACACAAAGTGCCCAGCACTTGGCTGCGATTTCGTTCACCGCTATTTAGCAGATCGGTGGGTTAGGTCGACGATCTCTCCAACGGAAATTTTTCAGAGACTATAAAGCCATGAGCGTTGTTGGCAGTCTGATATTTTGCACGGACTGCGGCAATTTGCTCGACAGTATCACCGACAAGAAGTCGCAGTTGCAGTGCCAGTCGTGTCTGAAGGAGTACAACGCCAAAGACTTTGCTGAGCTCCAGGTCGTGACCGAGTCCGCACCCACGGCGTTCCCCTCTACATTGCGCGCGAAGAGGAGCGCCGTGAAGACGTCAATTGGTGATGATGAGCTAGAAGACGGAGCTGTCATCAAGGAGACGTGCCCGCAGTGCGGCAACGACGAGATGAGCTTCCACACCCTACAAATGCGCAGTGCCGACGAGGGCGCTACTGTATTCTACACCTGCACGAACTGCGGCTACCGCTTTTCGCAGAACAATTAATTTATTATGCATAGTCTATAATGAGGCGCGGCCGACCTGCGCGAGTAACATACTACAGAACTTCCTGGCCTTTGGTCACAGGCCGCGGCGCTGCTAGCTCTACGAATTTGGGCGTGATTGAGAGGTACGTGACAGAAATGCGCTGCAGCGCGCTATATAGGGCCGATCGCGTCATGGTTGAGCCATCCAGAGATCGAGCAACCAATGACCAAGTGAAAGTGATGGGGGTCGAGTGATAGGTCTGGTGAGCTGATATGCCCGGAAAGCACGGATCGGAAATGTCGGTAGTAAAATATAGCAAATTATAGATCGTATCCGTATATACAGTGCCACGGGTGTGCGCAGTCGTCACGCACAGCCGTGGCCAATTCAAAGTAATAGTCAAACTCATGATCAGCGTCAAATTCGTGTCGGGTTCGATCTCAGCGTCGCAATCGGTGTCTTAAGTGTCGTGTAGCGTGCAGGGCGCACTCATTGCAAAGAATTCGTTTACTACGTTAGTTCGTTACTGGACCTCGGCGTACTCGAGCTGCCCGCTGTTCTCGTACTCGTACATGTCGAGAGCAACCATAGCGCTTTGGCGAACCACGAGCTCGTTGTCAGTAGCGCACTGCTTGAGCACGGGAAGCACGTCCTCGGTAGCAATGCTGCCCAGGGCCTCGGCGGCCTCGTGACGGACCATGCTCTCCTCCTTCGGGTTCTGCAGCACCGTGATTAGGCTGGGCACGGAGGCCGGATCGCAGAGCTGGCCCATGACGTATGCGATTTCGTGCCTGAACAAAGCCGACGGGTCCTCGAAGCCCTTGGCGAGCGCGAGCACGGCGTCGGTCGTGCCGACGTCACGCAAGCGGAACATGGCTCTGTATCGCTCGAACAGGGGCAGGTCCTGGTTGTTGAGCATCTTCTCGAGCCTCGCGACGTTCTCCTGCTGCTCGAGGGCGAGCGGCGGGGCCGGATCAATGCTGCTGAACTGCGAGGCCTCGATCTTCTCGGTGCGGGCCTTCTCGCTGTGCTCCCACTCGATGCGGCCGATCGCCAGCTCGCACGTCTGGCGCACGACCTCGAGCGGGTCCTTCTCGAGGTAGTACTTCAGGATCTCGATCGCGCGCTCGTTGCCAATGGCACCAAGAGCCTCGGCGGCCTCGTGGCGGACCATGGCCTGCTGCTGGGTGTCCTGCAGCACATTCACCAGCGGATCAATCGCATACACCTGGCGGGTCTGGCCAAGTACATAGGCCATTTCATGCTTGAGCAGCTCGGAGGGGTCCTTGAAGCCCTCGGCAATGATGTCGATCGCCGCGGTCGAGCCCTCTTTGCCGAGCGTGTTCAAGTGGAACAGAGCCCGGAACCGGTTGGCTAGGTCAGCATCCCCCGACTCGTTCAGCAACGTTTTCCTCAGTTCAGCTAGGTTTTCCTCTCCCTCAGATTTGCGCAGCGAGTCCATCTTCTGAAAAAAATCCAGAAATTTCAGGTTTGTCAGCAGCACATGCTTATGACCCTAAATGAGCGCCGCCCATGTCAGACGAGACAGATACACGATGGAATCCAGACCCATGGCCCAAAGGACAGACGTCCGCGGAGATATTGACAATGCCCCAAATTAGACTTCCCAAAACTTCCCAAGTTGTTTCTCTCGGGGTTAAGCGCAAGGCCTCATGTACATAAAGGTTTACGTATTATCTTTTTTTCTCAAACTGTTTAGCTCGTTTCAGAAAAATTGAATCTGGGGATCAACAAAAATCCACCAATTTTTCAGTGAGATTTCGGGACTACTAGCTGGGGTATAGCTGGGGTTACTGTACGTGTTCATGGGATGGTAAGAGGAACTCGTTGTTCCCTTCTTTTTGCTATACATTCATTACCTTTTTCTATTGAATCAGAGAAGTGGTAATTATTAAATTACAATTGTATTTATTAGTGTTGGTTTCGCATTGATTGATATAGCTTAATTGTAGGACGGGCATTCTGTGGGTCCACGCACAATTGGGAACAAAAAGTACCGCTATCAGGAACCCGCTTGTTTAGACACGCGTCTGTAAATTTACTTGGTGTACTGTTCTCGTTGTCGCGCTCGCTGTGCACGTTGTTTTGTGGCTGCTTGGCCGTTGGCCTCGCGGAGGTGAGGCTGATTACGTATCACGAAAACCACGTTCGCCTCATACAAGCATACAAGCATGTCGGAGTTAGACCTGAGCAACGCCGTTATGGCGCAGGACGAGACCGGCAGACCTCTAATTATTGTCCGGGACCAAGGCCAGAAGACGCGCGTTCACGGAGTGGAGGCCGTGAAGCAGCACATCCTCGCCGCGAAGGCGGTGGCCGAGATCGTGCGCACGAGCCTTGGCCCGCGCGGCATGGACAAGATCCTCATTAGCCCCGACGGCGACATCACCGTCACGAACGACGGAGCCACGATTCTGTCGCGCATGCAGCTCGACAACCAGGTCGCGAAGCTGCTTGTCGAGCTCTCGAAGTCGCAGGACGACGAGATTGGCGACGGCACGACGGGCGTCATTGTCCTGGCTGGTGCGCTGCTGGAACAGGCGTACGAGCTCATTGACCGCGGCATTCACCCCATCCGTATTGCGAACGGCTTTGACGCCGCGTGCCAGGTCGCCGTCGAGTCTGTCGAGGAGCAGGCGGACCCCTTCAACAAGGAGGACCTGCTGCGCGCTGCACGCACGTCTCTCGGCTCGAAGGTTGTGAGCGAGTACAAGGATCTGTTTGCGCAGATCGCCGTGGATGCGGTGCTGTCCGTGGCCGACCAGGACCGCAAGGACGTGGACTTCGATCTCATCAAGGTCGTGGGCAAGACAGGAGGGTCGCTGGGCGACTCGCAGCTCGTTAAGGGCGTGCTCATCGACAAGGACATGTCGCACCCGCAGATGCCACGCCAGGTCAAGGACGCGAAGATCGCGATCCTGACGTGCCCGTTCGAGCCGCCGAAGCCGAAGACGAAGCACAAGCTCGACATCTCCAGCGTCGAGGAGTTCAAGGCGCTGCAGCAGTACGAGAAGCAGACGTTCGAGAAGATGGTCAAGGACATCGAGGACGCGGGCGCGAACTTCGTCGTGTGCCAGTGGGGCTTCGACGACGAGGCAAACCACTTGCTTCTGCAGCACAACCTGCCTGCGCTGCGATGGGTCGGCGGCCCCGAGATCGAGCTGCTTGCCATGGCCACGGGAGGCCGCATTGTTCCGCGATTCGAGGACCTGCGTGCCGACAAGCTCGGGCGTGCGGGCCTCGTGCGCGAGCTTGAGTTCGGCACGACGAACGAGCGCATGATTGTTGTGGAGCAGAGCGCGAACCCGCGCACGGTGTCCGTGCTTGTGCGTGGATCCAACGACATGATCATCGACGAGGCACGCCGTGCGCTCCACGACGCGCTGTGCGTTGTGCGCAACCTCGTGCGCGACGACCGCGTTGTTTACGGCGGCGGTGCTGCGGAGATCGCGGCCTCGCTGCGTGTGAGCGCCGCGGCTGACAAGCACACGGACATCGACCAGTACGCGTTCCGCGCGTTCAGCAAGGCGCTCGACAGCGTGCCCCTCACGCTTGCCGAGAACAGCGGACTCAATCCTATAGAAACTCTCGCGGACCTCAAGAGCCAGCAGGTGCGCCAGCAGAGCTCGCGTCTTGGCGTCGACTGCTTGTCGCAGGGCGAGATCGACATGCAGAAGCAGTTCGTCGTCGATCCGTTGATCGGCAAGCGTGCGCAGCTGCTGCTTGCCACGCAGCTGAGCCGCATGGTTCTCAAGATCAACACTGTGATCGAAGTGGGCAAGCCTTCGCAGTAATTAATCTACATAAATGTACGTCTCAGACTTGATGGTTGTTGGATCTCAAGGCCTCCGGTCCAGTAGATCAGCCATGCATAGGGTAGGCGGCTCACGAGCCACGCACGAGTTGATAGTCGAATCACAGATCGATAAACGCCAATGACGTTCGGCACTCTGATCTAGTCTGTTTGACGCGTAATGGCCTCAGTGCCAGCCACTGCCAGCCTTCAGCCTTTAGCCCCTCAATGCGCGCCCTCAACAGCTGGATCGCAGAGTTATTTATAGCCGAAATTTAACTGATTTTGGAATTTGCAGTTTATTCGGTGTTTGCGATTTGTTTGGTGTTTACGATTTGTTTGGTGTTTGCAATTTGTTTGGTGCAATTTACTTGGAGTTCGCAACTTATTTGGTGCATTTATTTGGTGTTTGTTTTGTCGCGCTGAAGGCTGATCGGACATGCAGTAAATCGCGTTCTGTGCGGATTCGCATTTTTAGCAAACTAGTGTTTTTCGAGTTACAAAAATAATGTTTGGTGCTCATGTGTATTTTCACAAAGTTCGGACGCGCTTTGTGGCCCGTTGCGGCGCCATATCGTCACGTCGGGGGCATTGTGTTGTGGGTTGAGGTTCGCCTGTAACTAAGCGTCCTAGTCGCGATGAGCGCGATTTTCTTCCTCAATGAGGTAGGAAAGCCGCTGCTTTCTCGCAACTTCAAGGGCGACGTTCCGATGTCGTGCATCGACGACTTCTCGCAGTTGTTGCAGACGGAATCCGCGCCGTGTTTCAGCCACCGCGGCGTGCACTACGTCTACATCCGGCACGCGGACCTGATCCTGTGCTGCGTGAGCCGCACCGACACGCTGAACGTCATGGCGATCTTCCATTTTCTGTACTGCATCATCGACAGCTTTGCCGTGTTCGTGAAGAACGTTGAGGTCGAGTCTGTGGTCGACAACTTTGTGGTGCTGTACGAGCTGCTCGACGAGATGATGGACTTCGGGTTCGTGCAGTCCACGGACACGAACCTGCTGCAGGACTACGTGACGCAGTCGAGCTACAAGCTCGAGGTCAGCCAGGCCGTGGCCACGCTGACGAACACGGTGTCGTGGCGCCCGCAGGGGATCTGGTACAAGAAGAACGAGCTGTTTGTGGACGTGATCGAGACCGTGAACGCGCACGTCGGCAACAACAACGAGCTGATCCACTCGGAGATCGTCGGCGTCGTGAAGCTGCGCACGTTCTTGACCGGAATGCCGCATCTAAGGCTGGGCCTTAACAATATCGAGAGCGTCAAGGGCCTCACGTACCACCGCGCGTCGCGGTACGTCGTCATGCGCGACATGGTCTTCCACCAGTGCGTGGACCTCGAGAAGTGGGACGCCGAGGGCCGGATCGAGTTCATCCCGCCGGACGGGAACGCCGACCTGCTCAGCTACCGCGTGACGGGCTCGCGGAACGGAAACCGGCCCATGTTCAAGGTCGATCCCCACATCGAAATCCGCGGCCGCTCGCGGTGCATCATCAAGTGCTCGCTGGAGGCCCAGTACCGCCGCAGACAGCAGTGCAAGTCCGTGGAGCTGAGCTTCCCCGTGCCGCAGGACTGCGACTCGCCGCGCTGCAAGGCGAGCACGGGCAAAGTCGTCTACATGCCCGAAATCCAGAAGGTTGTGTGGAAGGTGCCAAGCTTCTCCGGCGGAATGAGGGCCACGATGCAGGCTGAGCTGCTTCTTTCGGGGACAAGCGACCCCGAAGCGTCGAAAATCGCGTCCACCCCTATTCTAGTCAACTTCGAGATGCCGGGCAGCGCAGTGAGCGGCCTGCACATGCGGTTTCTGAAGATCGACGAGCCGACCTTGAAGTACCAGGCTCTGCCGTGGGTCAGGTACCTGTCGAAGTCGGGAAACTATGAAATAAGACACAGCGGCAGCCGCGCAGACAATGACCCCCCAAAATCTATAGGCTCGGCCGAAAGCTCGGCACAGCAAAGCGAAACTGGGCCCCAACCGGACAGCGGGTCCTGACGTCAAGCAGGTCTCCAGCCTTGGCCCACCTTATGCATCGGCAAACTAGATCTCTGTAGAGTCGCATTTGTTTTATACTCACCTTCCATATTAGAGCATGCCGCGTGAGACTCGTAGAACATGAAATCCAGTTGAATCTGCCAGAGTCCTAGAGCGTCGGGCCCAGCGACGCTAATGGTCCGTGTCGTAGAAGCCTACGCAGAAACCAGTGGATCGACTAGAAAGACGGATCGAACCTGCTGACGCTCCAGTACACGGCGCCGCTGGCAGGTTTCGACATCGCATTCCGACGCTCGTTAGCCATCGTTAGCCATCGTTAGCCATCGTTGTATATATACACTACGCATTTACGCGGATAGATTCGTCCAGCACATGCTGCATTTCTTTTTGCTGGGCCGCGGCCTCCTCGGACGACCTCTCGCCAATGCTCCAGAGCTGCTGCTCGGAGTCGGCTATGGCCTTGGCGGCCTGGTCGTGCGCAGTCTGCTCGTACTTGGACACGATACTCAGCCAGTCGCTTTGGAGCTTTCTCAGCCCCGACACGATGCCCAAGCTCAGCAGGGCGCCCATGGAGTACCAGCTGTAGCCGCCCAGAAACACGCCTGCCACGGAGACCGCGGCGATCGGCAATTGGATACCCAGGCATGAGAGCACGGACATCAGCGCCTGGTTCTGGAGCTTCAGCGACTCTGGCGTGAGTGCGCTCGTCATGAGCGCCAGCGGAGACTCTGCTCTGCTTGCCTGCAGGTCCGAGCTCCTTGTATGGTCTGCGATCTGCGTGTTGGCCTGCGTTTCGACCTTCGTCTCGGCCTGGCTCAGTCTGCCCTTCAGGTACTGGAACTCGGCCTGCGACGTCGGTAGCGCATGGTCGCTCACATGAGACACCGTGGACTCGACGTCGTCTGCGCGAAGAAACAGTTTGTAGAAAGCCAGTTCGTTGTACAGGGCATGGCGCAGGCGCGGCAGGAAGCTGCTCTGCAGCTCGCGGTGCGCCTGCTCGGCCCAGCTCTGTCTTTTTTCGGCGGCCCAGTCCGTCGAGGGTTGGGCCTGCAGCTGCGCCGACTTGATGTCGCTGATCTGCGACTCGCACGACCGGATTATGGACTGTTTCAGGGCCTCGTACACCTTCGGCGCGTCGAACACGGCCTTGAGCTCGTCGATCCTCGACTGCTTGCGTAGACCAAGGAACTGCGACGCGTTCGACGGCGATTCCCGCAGCAATTCGTTGGCATGGAGCGTTCCGCGGCTGTCTATATGGATTTCCTCCCCGGAATAGCTGAGCTCCTCGCGCTGCGCGTTCGGCTTCGAGGCCGCCTCTTTCGAGTCCACGACCACCAAGTGCGGGTAGGCCGAGTCTGTGCTTGCGCCGTGGCTGGCCCGGTCGGTCAGATAAAGGTGGAGCGGACAGCTTTTTAGGTGGTCCCAGGACTCGTTTGCCGAGTTGACTTCGAGGTACTCGAGCGCGGGCCCGTTAAAAGGCACGGGATACACGACTTGCGCGTTGTGGGTCTCGACAAACTCGAAGCTCGGGCTCTGCGTCACAAGAACGTCCTTCGTGAGTATCCTGTTCGCAACAACCTTGCTCCACACGGTCGACTGGATGGGCTCGTCTATCATCGCGTCCAGCACCGTGCTGCTGGCCTCCCGCGACCTCAGCGGGATCAGCCCGATTTTGAGAACGGGCGACTGCCTCGTGAAGCAATCGATCCGCGAATGCAGCCCATTAGCGTCCTTAAACACGGACTTCAACCGCTGCATCCATCAATGTTGAGACTCGCTGCGAACCCTATCCTGCGACTCATGTTATGGGCCAATGCTAGCACAAGCCGGACCGATTCTGGGGAACTGCGAGCGCACAGCTGTTTCATTTATTTTGATGTTCATAGTTGGCAACGGTTTTTAGTAAAATGTAGTCGCCAGGAGACTTTGTAAAATTTCGCGCAGTGGTTGCGGCTGCAGCCTCGGTTGCCGGCAGTATATTTGGCATGCTACCAATATTTCCCAGAGCAGCGCAGCACAGTTTAAGCGTTCAATTCGGAATTACGAACCAATTCAGACGTTCGGGTCTTGTTAAAAAATGCAATTGACCCTGTCCTCCTACTCGTGCGAGTTCCTTGTCCTACATGTACTATGATTCACAGCATCTAATCTCAGGCGAGAGAATTCTCGGAGACTGTCAAGGCACACGAATCAACGCGGACTGCGGCAAATGACGATAGATCGCCGCGTCTTTCCATGTTCCCGTCACAATCTCCATTTGACACAGCCGCTATGCGCCAGCGAGGTGCGCTTTAATTGTACATGCGCATGAATTGATACGGACATAAGTGCCGCTCAACTACACGAAATCCATTGTCTCGCGTAAACCTACCTTGATCTGCAGGTGTCAACTCGCCCGTCGTTTCCGACGATCCAGGGTTCATCGTACCCAGCGTCTGTTTCGACCGTTGGGCAGTTCCTCGTCGCTGTAGACGAGTTGTATCCTTCAAAATACGCTCCGGTAATTTCAGCAGTGGAAGTACCAGCCTCAATTCACACTTTGCGGTCTTTATATTAGCTCGTGTACTATTAGCCGCGAGCTTTCACGGTGGATCTCGAAATACCACTCGCTTCGGGAAAATCGAGCCGCTGAAAAAAGGCGAAACGTTCAATTTCGCCTGTAATTTCTAGACACGAACCAGGTCTATGAATTTCCAGCCGGGTTTTGCAGTCTCTAGCCTGAACCACTTAGCCGCGGTTGTGCTTGGCTAGGCACCGCTTCCTCTTATCGTTGCGATATTTTGCGGAGTGACATGAAAACAAATCTAGATTGTGTCGCCATGCAGTGCAATTATTAAGATCCTGCAGATCTCCCTGCCTGGATAATCGGCAGCAACGTTTTCGAACCCTGATATCAACAACAACCCTCGGAGAGCGGATCCGGAAACACGCCAGTTACGGAAACAATTGTCGTCGTAAAGATCCGGCGCCACAACCTCGTGCACGTTTACAGCCGCAGCCAAAAATGCGATGAGCGCGATAGACCTTTGGGATTCTCGTGTGATCGAACGCTGTGCGCAGCTACTCATGCGCTGCTGCGAGCACGGCTTCCAATCAGCCCCAGATTACGGTGCACATGCATAGCCACGCCCGCGTGGTTAGGGCTTATTGCGTAACCTAGGCCCATATGCCGGCCTGCTGCATCGCGAATGGCCAAGCATCTGCGACTCTATGCAGCCAGCGCCAGGCGCGCCCCTCACGTATTGAAACAAGCAGTACTTAAGCGCAGACGGTTTTGAGCTCTGCGTGAGATGAGCGTCGCCTTTAACGAAAATGCTTGATTTCAGGACGCGGATCAGACATTTCACGTTCGCGAACTTCGCATTCACGATTGCCGGCGGCGGCACGGCCTCGATGCTCAGGCTCATTCCGTACCGGTTCAAGGGCCTGACGGCCATCGGCGACATCGTCTTCATTTTCAACTTCACAATGACGATGCTGTTCACGGTGCTCATGATCACGCGCTTCGTGATGCACCCGGACAAGATCAAGAAGGCCTTGCAGGTCCCGGCCGAGGCCTTCTTCATTCCGGCCTACCTCCTGACGTGGGCCACGATTCTCATGGACACTGAGGCCTACGCGAAGGGCCACACGGGCGTTTGGCGCCCGAAAACGCTGCGCGTCCTTTACTGGGTCTACTGCGCGATCTCGATCTGCCAGGGCACCGCGCAGTACGTCTACATGTACCTCCAGCACAAGCTGCGGCTGACCGACGTTTCGCCCGGTTTGCTACTCGTTGCGTTTCCAATGATGCTGACCGGCACGATCGCATCGACGCTTGCCTCGACGCAGGAGCACAACTCGGCGATGCAGATGATAATTTCGGGCACAACGCTGCAGCTCATGGGCTTTAACATCTCGCTGATGGTGTACACGATTCTGATCTACAAGTTTCTGACGAAGGGAACCCCGGACGAGGACACGCGGCCCGGCATGTTCATCATGGTTGGTCCCATGGCCTTCACAGGGCTGTGCTTGATCGGCCTCGGCCAGGCCGCCGAAAACACGTTTCCGAAGAACTACATATCGTCGCATGTGAACGAGGGCAGCGTCTTTCTGATGATCGGCGTTTACCAGGGCCTGCTGTGCTGGGCGTCGAGCCTCTGGTTCTGGCTCGTTTCTGCGGCCGCGTGTCTGCACGGCGCTTTTTTCAAGGGCATGCATTTCCGCCTCGCATGGTGCGCCACGGTCTTCCCCTCGGCCGGCATGACCATTCTGACCTTCCGCTTAGGAGAAGTACTCAATAATAGCGCCTTGAAGTGGGTCGGCACGATCTTCGGGGCGTGCGTTGGCGGGATGTACATCATCTGTCTCCTGACGTACATCAAGGCCATCGTCACCGAGCAGATCTGGGCCCCTGGGAAAGATGAGGATGCGGCGAGCTTCATCGAGCAGCAGGAGGCAGAGGAGAAACACGAAAAGCTAGCATAGAGGAGATTTCTTTTGACTTCGAGCAATGCCGACCACCTAATACATCATAAGTCATAATTTACCCACACAATGCATGGTGCGCGACAGACACGGCGTACAACACGGCGCACGATGGGCGTGGCGCACGCTCGCACAATAGACATGGCTCAATGGCATGACACAATATACACACAATAGACAATATAAAACTGCATAACACGATTCTCATCAGCACAACAATAACTAGAAGATCCACACCAACCACATTAATGAACAGCTCAGCACTAAAACGCGGAAACCGCAGTGACGGCGGAAGGTCATTGAAGCTTGGCCTTAGGCCAGTTTACAATAACATGCTTCGACGCTCTCTCGTGCGTCCATGTTGGTTGTGCGTCCAATATTGGTTGTGCGTTCAAGCAGCAGGGCAATATTCATTAGCTATGGAGAAAGAGATATTCAATAAGTGATTCAGTAGAGGGCACGCACAAAGCGGTTGTACTCGGGCTGCCACATCTGCGACTTCACCCACTCGAGGGCCGTGTCGAAGTCTTCGGGAATGGTGACCTTCTCGTCGCTGTCATAGCAGTCGTGCTTTTCTATCGTCGCAAGGCCCTCTTTCTTGGCCTGAAGCACGACGGCCGTGGCGACCCTCGCGGCGATCTCGCGCGTGTCCTCGATCTCGGGCAGCAGCGGGCTGTTGGGGTCGTCGGCCACGGGCGACTGCGCGGCGAGCTCGTCGACCGCGGCCGCGATCTGGCCCTTCGTGATCTTCGACGCGCGCGCAAGCACACCGCCAAGCCCGATGCCGGGGAAGATGAACATGTTGTTATTCTCCGAGATGACGCGGCCGTTCACGGGCTCGAAGGGCGAGCCCGTCGCGACGAGCACCTTGCCGTCCGTCCACTTGATGAGGTCCGACGGCACGGCCTCGTGCAAGCGCGTCGGGTTCGACAGCGGCAGAATGACCGGCCGATCCACATGCTTGGCCATCTCCTTCACGACCTCCTCGGTGAAGGCGCCCGGCTGCGTCGAGCAGCCGATGAGGACGTGCGGCTTGATGGCCTTGACGGCCTCGGCGAGCTTCGTCGGGTCGATGTCCTTGAACTTCGCCGCGTCCTGGACGAACGGCGCCTGCGGCTCCGTGACCTTGCCTTCCTTCTCGAGATCGGTCGTGACGAGGCCGAACCGGTCCATGAGGTAGATGTGCTTGTGCGCGTCCTTCTCGGTCATGTCCTCGGTGTGCGTCAGGTTGTCGACGATCTGCGACGCGATGCCCATGCCGGCGCTGCCCGCCCCGAACAGCAGGATGCGCGTGTCGCGCAGGTTCGCCTTCGTGGCCTTGAGAGCGCTCTTGATCGAGGCCATGGTGACGGCGCCGGTGCCCTGGATGTCGTCGTTGAAGCAGGCGAGGCGGTCCTGGTAGCGGTTCAGCAGGCGGAACGCGTTCGTGACGCCGAAGTCCTCGAAGTGCAGCACGGCGTCCGGAAACTGGCGGTGCACGCTCGCCACGAACGTCTCGAGGAACTCGTCGTACTTCTCGCCGCGCACGCGCTCGTGGCGGTTGCCGAGGTAGAGCGGGTCGTCGAGCAGCTCCTTGTTGTTTGTGCCGCAGTCGAGCACGACGGGGATCACGCGGTCCGGGTGGACGCCGCCGCACGCGGTCATGAGCGCGAGCTTCGCCGTCGTGATGCCGATCCCGCCGACGCCCTGGTCGCCGATCCCGAGAATGCCCTCGGCGTCGGTCACAACGATGTAGTCGACGGTCTCCTTCGTGCCGCACTGCTCGAGCGCGCTGTCGATGATGCCGAGGTCGTTGATGTTCAGAAAGCAGCCCGACGGCCGCCGGAACATGTGCGAGTAGTTCGCAATCGCGTCGCCCTGCGTCGGCGTGTAGATGATGCTCATCATCTCCTTCAGATGCTTGATGATGAGCGCGTAGTACAGCACGATGTTCTGCTCCTGCATCGACTGGCAGAACGCGTTTTTCGCGATGTCCGACGGCTGCGTTTTGTACTGCGCGTACGCACGCTCGAGCTGCTCGTCGAGCGTGTCAATGGCCGGCGGCAGCAGCGACTGCAGCTTGAACACCCGCCGCTCGCGCGCCGTGAACGCCGTGCCCTTGTTGACGAGGCGGTTGTTCAGCAGCGCCGCGCCCTCGAGGTGGATGTACTGGACCTCCTGGCGCGTGAGGGCCGTGCGGTGCGTGCCCTTGGTTGCTTTGAGGAATTTCGCGGACTCGCTGGCTTGGCTCATCGTGCGCCGGATCAATTGCGGGTAGTGCTTCAATTGCGGGTAGAGGTTGGGTGCGGGCCTCATCTGGTGAGCTTGGAGGCTATTTAAGTCTGAGCGCCGGGCGAAGTCATTGGATTTAATTCCGATGCGTTTGACGTACTTCGGCTGCATGTGCTTGATCAACGGCATTTGATCCGCTCATTACTGTTGCGCAGCGGTTAGGGGTGTGGAGAGTCATGGGCTAGGGCCGAGTGCGCATACGAAACCGCGGCTAGGACACCGATAATGACCCGCCTGCCGTCCGGCACACGCGCGCTGTCGTGCGCGCAGAAAGCCGGTAGTCGTGTAGATTTGCCCGGAGCACCCGCAACAGACTCGGGCGCTGCGAGCACGGCCGAACCGCTGTTTCGAACCCACATCGCTGCGCTGTAAGGCGGGATTAGCTCCCCCAGCTCCCCAAAGGCCCCACACAGATCGCAGGGTACGGTCATACGAGGCCGTTGCGAGCCGTTCAGGCCGCGGAATAGGGAAGCGTGGGGTGCAAAGCCGACGTGCCAGCAACAAACTGCCCTGGATAGTTGGTGGATATATCTATAGTTCGGTCACAGAGGCAATTGAGCGCCGTGAGGCCGCAGCGCACAGCGCGATTATCGGAGTGATGATTCATTCGCATTGACGGAAAGCCACATCAATGAGCCCCCGCCGGTGGGGACCCAGGACTCCACACTCCAAACAGTCGGTTCCTGGTTGCACAAATCAATGAGCGTCGACTCTTTGCACTGGCGCGACTCTCTACGGACCGATTCGCAGGACTACGGCGATGGTGCCCGAATTGGTGTCAGAGATGGTGCCCGAATTGGTGCCCGAGATGGTGCCCGAGATGGTGCCAGAGAGCATGTCCATTCTGCCAGCGACGTCTGGGACGTCAAAGATAAGAGTAACAGGTATGGCAGGGTCGAGCGTGTCCGGGATGGCCACGAGAAAAGCAGCTATGTGGAAGGCTACGTGGAGGAACGCTCGGGATCTCACTCAGGAGATCGCTTAAGCCATACCGGAGACAGCACGGAAGATCACACGGGAGCGCGCTCAGAGGCTCGCGTAGCAGACCGCACGGACGACAGCGGTAGAGACACCGACGAATTCAGCTTGCAGGACATGCCGGACGATGGCCAGACAGCGGCAGAGCCCGCGGACGGCGACAGGATCGACAAAGAGGTTCCTGACTCCGGCTGGCGCGCGTGGCTCGTTGTTGTTGGCGCATTTTCCGCCAATGTCACGACAGTCGGGTTTGTGAACAGCTCCGGTACCGTCCAAGACTACCTAATGACGCACAATTTCAAGGGCGAGTCGGAGAGCACGGTGGGCTGGATCTTCTCGCTGTACATCTTTCTCATGTTCTTTTGCGGGATCCAGACGGGCCCCATCGTCGACATGCTCGGCATCAAGCCCGTGCTGCTGCCCGGCTGCATACTGTGGTGCACAGCGCTGTTCATAATGAGCGTTTGCACGGATTACTACCAGTTCATCCTGGCGTTCTCTGTGCTCGGCGGCATCTCGTCCTCGCTCATATACAACCCGTCGTACACGGTGATCAGCCAGTGGTTCACGACAAAGAAGTCGGTAGCCCTCGGGTTTGTTGCCGTTGGCGGCTCGATCGCGGGCTCGTTCCTGCCCATCGTGCTGAGCAGCCTGTTCGAGAGCGTGGGCTACGGCTGGACGATGCGCATTCTCGCGTTCATGTTTGTGGGCCTGTCGGTCGTGGCCTGCGTGACGATGCAGAGCCGCCGCCGCGTCCCGGGCAAGATCAGGTGGAAGGACATCTCGATCGATCTGCACAGCCTGCGCTCGGCCGGGTTCAGCTGGTGCGTGCTCGGCATGACGCTCTCGGAGTGGGCGTTCTTCCTGCCGTCGCTGTACATCGTCGACTACTCGCGGAACATTCTCGGGTACACGAACCAGGACGCCAACCTGCTGCTCGTGTACCTGAACATCGCCTCGACGTTCGGGCGGATCGGCAGCGGCTACGCCGGCCGCTACTACGGGCCGTTCAACACGATGATTGTCGTCACGCTCGTGGCGGGGCTGTCGTCGCTGTGCATCTGGCTGCCCGCGGGCCTGACGCGCGGCGGCATCACTGCGTTTGCCGTCGTCTTCGGCATCTTCAGCGGCGCCGGGATGTCGACGGGCCCGACCTGCGTCGCGACGATCTCGAACTCGACGAACTTCGGCCGCCGCTACGGCACGACCTACGCCCTCATCAGCCTTGCTGTGCTCACAAGTTTGCCCATTGGCGGTGCGCTTGCAAAGGGCGAGTACGTCGGCATGAAGGTGATCACGGGCGTGGCGTACGTTGCGTCCACGGGCGCCTTTGTCGCTGCGAAATGGTACGAGTACGGCAACAAGTGGATTGCGTAGCGAGCGAAGCTGCCCGTGCTCGGTCTTTTGCGTGTCTGACGTGGCGTACGTTGCGTCTACGGGCGCCTTTGTCGCCGCAAAATGGTACTCGTACGGCAACAAGTGGATTGCGTAGCGAGCGAAGCTGCCCGTGCTCGGTCTCGTGTGTCTGACGAACGTTGGCGATACGCGGATCGCTTGGTCCGCGGCCTAGCCGAACCGCAGCATGGATGGTCTCGTCGAGCTCGTGCACCTAAATTGCCAGCTAATTTCTTAAGGAGCCAGTCTCAAATTAAGTAGTTAATTTTAATTGTCGAGCATCGTATTCTGGAGCGTTTTTTCCGCATCTCAGTCACATCTCGCATCTCAGTCACATCGCATCTCACACACATCTCTCATCTCAGTCACATAGGGTTCGCTAGCCATGCCTGAACCGGTGGTGATTCTGGATCCGTTCCCGCGCCGGATCGACGAGATCTTCACGAAGGATGCGTTCAGCAAGCTCGAGCGCGTGGCCAAGCTCGTGGTGCACGACGACGGCAAAGGGCCGATGCCGAGCGCCCAGATCGACGCGCACATCGCGGACGCCGTCGTGATCATGGGCCAGCCCGATCTGCCGAAGGAACGGCTGCTGCGGGCGGCGCGACTGCGCGGCGTGATCAATGTCGAGACGAACTTCTTCCCGAACGTCGACTACGAGGTCTGCGCCGCGCGCGGGATCCACGTCGTGACGCCCGGCAGCGCGTTTGCTCCCGTCGTGGCCGAGACCGCCCTTGGCATGGCCATTGACCTGGCCAGGGGCATCACGGTCTCGGACCGGTGCTTCCGCGACGCGCGCGAGGTGTACGGGCTCGCGAGCAATGCCGATTCGTTCTCGCTGTTCAACGCGCCGGTGGGCATCATCGGCTACGGCGATCTGGGCCGCAAGCTGCACAGCCTCATCAAGCCGTTCGGCGGTGCCGTGAAGGCCTTTGATCCGTGGCTGCCGGACTACTTTCTGGAGAAGCACGGCGTTGTGCCCGCGAGCCTCGACGACGTGCTGCGCACGAGCCGCGTCGTGTTTGTGTTTGCCAGCGTCAGCTCGGAAAACGAGGGCTTCCTCGACCGCGAAAAGTTCCAGCTCATGCAGCCGGGCTCTGTGTTTCTGCTGCTCAGCCGCGCGGCCGTTGTGAACTGGGAGGACATGCTGAACGAG
Organism: Starmerella powellii; assembly: GCA_030568915.1. Taxonomy (NCBI): domain Eukaryota; kingdom Fungi; phylum Ascomycota; class Dipodascomycetes; order Dipodascales; family Trichomonascaceae; genus Starmerella; species Starmerella powellii. The sequence goes on along the minus strand of JAJMJE010000003.1, from coordinate 814,832 downwards.
GCGAACTCGGGCCGTTTGAAGATCGGCACCGACGTCTTCCCGCATGAGCCCATGCCGCGCGACGATCCCGTGCGGGCGAGCCCGATCTTGCTGTCGTCTCACCGCGCGGGCGCCCTTGTTGACGCGCTGCTGGACATCGGCGACCAGGCCGTCGCGGACGCCGAGCTTCTTGTGAAGGGCCTGCCGCCCGTCGTGTGCAGGAAGGCGATGCTAGAGACGGTCGTGAAGTCGCGCTCGAAGCCGGTCGACAAGACGTGAGTTGATTTCGTGGTGTGCGCAGCGCTGTAAATAGAGCATTCAAGCTGTGACATTCCGCAAAGAGCTCAGTGCCAATGCTGCTGGCAGCCCAATCCACGTTAGCGACCAAAGCTATCCAGTATATTTGCGCGATCCGATCCACTTGCTACAGCACTCCAAGCACTGTGTAGCATTGTGTGCCTTGTGTAGCAGCGTTGTACACCATTTCACCGCTGTAAATTACAGATCGCGGAGGTCTCCAAACTTCAGTGCGCAGTGCTGCCTTACCATATCTAGATGCATTAGCTACTGTGCACCCAAAGCATGGTGTACCACATAGCACATAGCACTGCATGGCACTAGCACTCAACTAGCACTGCATGGCACTAGCATTCAACTAGCACTGCATGGCACTAGCATTCAACTAGCACTGCATAGCACTAGTACTCAGCACTTAGCACTGTATAGTACTTAGCACTTAGCACTGTGTAGTACTTAGCACTTAGCACTTAGCAATGTGTGCCTTTGGTTCTCTACTAGCATAGTGCAGCAAGCTTAGCATCGTAGAGCACATAGCACTACATAGCACATAGCACTCAGCACTTAGCAATGTGTGCCTTTGGCTCTTTTAGCATAGTGCACGCTGAGGTGTTTCGTTCGGCATAGTGCTAAGGTATATGCTTGGATCTCGTTAGCCACCGCACACACAATTATATAGCATAGTATAGCATAGTACATCACGCCAACGTACGCGCCTGAGAGCACTGGGTTCCACATAATATGCCATCGGCCGCAATTGTTGGATCCACGTTAGCTAGATCGAAGGCAGCGTACTTTAAGCATGTAACAGCACTTTGTGTGTGAAGACACGCGATTTCGGAACATGTTCAGTGTCCCAATTTGGAATGTGTACCAGAGCTGTATCCCTAACGGCGACCTTAGGCCCTACACCGATCACATGTGTTGCCTGATTAAGATGTGTAACCTGAGTACGCTACGATCCGAGTTCGAAGTTGGTTGTTCGAAATGCCAAGTAAAATACGCATTGCCATGCTTGGAGGCGGCGAAGGGTCCATGATCGGCCCGGTGCACCGCGCAGCTATGCGGATCACCGATAGGTACGATCTAGTAGCCGGAGTCTTCAGCTCCGACCACGCAAGCTCTCTGAAGCTGGCGGCGACTTTGGGAATTCCCGAGGAAAACGTTTACAAAGACTACGCTGAGCTTCTGCACGATGCTTCAAAACTGAAACTCGACGCCGTGGCCATCACGACGCCGAACCATCTCCATGTCGCCGCGGCGCAGGCCTTTGCGGACCACGGCATCCATATCATATGCGAGAAGCCGCTGGGCTCGAGCTTTGAAGGCGTGCGGAGCCTGAGGGACAGCATTGACCGCAACAACGTGGTGTTTGCGCTCACACACCCGTACAGTGCGTATCCGGTTGTTCGCCGCGCCCAGGAGCTAGTTGCCAGCGGCGAGCTCGGCAACGTCAGATCGGTGGCCGTTGAGTACATCCAGGGGTGGCTCGCGAGCGTTGACGACCCGGCAAGCCACAAGGGAGCGAGCTGGCGCAACGATCCGCGCCGCGGCGGCGCAGGAGGTGCCCTAGGAGACATCGGCACGCACGCCTTCCAGCTGGCCGAGTTTGTTTCCGGCCTGCAGGTCGCGTCACTGCTGTCCGAGACGTCGTCGAGTCCCGGACGCCCGGTCCCGGACGACGCGCGGCTGCTGCTGCGGTTCTCGAACGGCGCAACCGGCTCTCTGTGGTGCAGCCAGGTCGCCGTGGGCGCCCAGAACGGCCTTCGGCTGCGTGTCTTTGGAGACAAGAAGTCGCTCGCGTGGTCGCACGACTTCCCCGAGCGTTTGCACGTATTCGACGCTGACTGCAACGAAACCGTTCTCCATAAAGGCCCGAGCAAGGCCGCCATGCTTCCGATAGGCCACCCCGAGGGATACTTCGAGGGCTTTGCTACGCTTTACAACGAGTTCGCCGACGAGGTGCTTCTGCGTAAGGAGCCTGGCTCGAAAACTAGTAGTGACTCCTCGCTCCCGGGCATTAACACAGGCATCCGTGGGATGTCATTCATAGATGCGACTCTAGAGTCTTCCGCGAAGGGGAGCGTCTGGACGAGCATAGATCAGCGGTAAGACGCTTCCTTAGCCTGGTCTCGTTAGCCTGATCTCGTTGGCCTGATCTAGCCATGTGCGCTGCATTTTTGCGGTGTTCGTTCAGCTCGAGTTGCCTGCTTCGAACTGCTCCGCGTCCGCATCTCGGCACGTTGCTAATGTCAAAAGCATTTCCGTTTTTAGTTCTGTGCTTAGTTCCGTGCCGTCAAACGTTCGAAGGTGCGTAAACTTGGGCTTTGAAGGCCTTTTTCTTTTCTGGTTGAGTGCGAGATGAATTTGCCTGGTGGATTTGCTTGATAGATTTTCGCAGTCCGTGAGGATTGCTTTACATGCTTAAGTCCGCTATTTGGGTATGTGAGAATGCAAAATCAATGTTTCTGTTTCAGTAGCTTGTCGATGTAGTTCATAGCATCAAGAACGCGCTCGTCGTGCAGCCGCGGGCCCACGATCTGCACGCCCACGGGCAGCCCGTGCATGGCCTCGGCATCGTACACTTTGAAGTACGACTGCGTTATCCAGTTGAACTGGCTTACGTCGAGGTCTGCCGGCGCCTGGTCCGCGTGCTTGTCGACCGTGGTCACCGGAATGATACCTGCCGGGTAGTCGAGTATGTTGAAGATGGCCGTGTAGTTGCAGGCAGAGTCCGGGATCAGGTTGTGCACGGGCGGCGCGGGCGACGGGAACGGCGGCGTCAGGAGAACGTCGATGTCGGCGGCACGCCACGCGTCCCAGAACTGGCGCCGCAGCTGCTCGCGCAGCGCAACCCTTTCGTAGTAGCGCGTCGTGCTGCAGGGGCCGATCTGGCGCAGCTCATCAGCAAGGGCGGTCTGGCAGAACACTTTCGCAAGCACCCACTCGACGATGGTCCGCAGCCACTTCGGCAGCCACGCGTATCCCCGCACTGCGGCGACAACAAGGTCGGGACGCTCACCGCGGGACAGCGGCTTCGCCACGGTCTCAAAGCCGTCTGCCAGCGACAGGGCTGCGTATGCATGGTCGTAGACGCAGCCCGACTGGGGGAGCGCGAACTCCTTCACTTCCACGCCTGCCGAGCGCAGCGCGGACACGGTGATGTCCAAGGCGCGCTCCACGGCGGGCGTGGGCTCGAGAAACCCGTCGGACCGCATGTAGCCTACTCTGCGGAGTTTCGTGAAAGACTCGCCGGGCGACGCCGTGCCGATCTCAGACGCAGACTCGGCAAACGACTCGACGTAGGACTCAACCGGTGATTGGCCAGACGATCCGCCAGGGAAATCGCCCGATCCTGCAGGGAACTCCGGGGGCGACCGGCCCGAGGACTCGCTGGTCCCATCAGACGACGCACCTCGCAACGCGCTGCGCCAGGGGATAGGCAGAATGTCGTAGCAGTACTCCCACGGCTTCATGGACATGACGCCCTCAATGAAGAAGGTCAGATCCTCCATGGTTCTGGCGAGCGGCGATGAGACATCGGGGATGCCCTCGAACCCGGGCGTCGAGGCGTCGTCGATCCACGCCCGCGGGAAGCGTCTGCCAGACATTCGTAGCGAGTAGATCCCGCAGAAGTGGGCCGGGACGCGCACGCTGCCCCCGATGTCGGTGCCAATGCCCACGCGCGAGCCGCCGCCGCCAATGAGCGCGCCCTCGCCGCTGCTCGAGCCGCCGGGGCTCCGCGTCACGTCGTGCGGGTTCGACGTCGTGCCCCACACGGCGTTCGTGCTGAGAATACTCATCATGCCCGTGGGCACGTTCGTCTTCACATACAGCACAGCCCCAGCGTCTCTAAGAAGCTTGATCAGCGCGCTGTCCTCCGCCACGGGCTTGCGGCACCGGCTCGGGAAGCCCATCGACGCATCGTAGCCCTTGATCCCGAAATTGTCCTTGATCGACACAGGAATGCCCGCAAGCGGTCCCGAGCGGGCCAGCGACCCGGCCGCAGGCTCGCGGAAGGCAATGAGCTCTGTCAAGCAATTTGTCTCGGCGTGGCACGCGAGGGCCTTGCGCGTGTAGGCCTGCCACACGCTGAGCGGGGTCGTCTCTCCGCGCACGACGCGCTGGCGCAGCTCGGCAATGCCGAGGCCCAAGATGGCCGCATCATTTGCGTGCGCACCGCCGAGCTCTTTTTCGAGGCGCGCGACCGTTAATTCGCGCTCCTGTCGCTTCGGCTCGACGTTATTCATCGCTATCTACGAGAGGCCACTGATAAGCCGTGCCAGCCTTGGAGCCGACCTAACCTCAGCCAGCGGGCATACCCGGGCCACGGTCTGAGCCCTTACCCGATGGTCTCTATTTTAGTCCTTACCCTGGTCTCCCTGAATGCTCGGCACACGATGTGGGCATGGCGAGGGACGGATCGGGCTGAAATGCACAGATGCCCTTGTGAGGCACGCGCGGGGCCCACATGGCCATCCACGCCACGCAATGTCGCTTTTGCACGCACCCGAACCCGTTTGCCCAATTACGGCAAACGTTGCGGTGGTGCTCGGCTTCTTCGTCCGTGTACGAGAAGAGTTTTTCCCCCGGCATACGTCGTTAGACCTAAACCACAGAATTAGCGGGCGGCTAGTGCAGACGCTGCTGAGGGTCGAGAAAACCTATACCAGACACGCGCCGGGTGTGCGAAACAAGTGCAAGATAATTTCGGACGCCACCGCGCTGCGTTTTCGTGGAGCATCGATGGCGGAGCCGCAAACTAAAATATTCGGGCCGACCGCGGTTAGAACCGAGCATTGTGCCTGCCGCGGAAAAAGGGTTTGCACCCCGCGATCACGAGAAGCATCGGGGCGAGACCGAATTGCATAGGGTCCTGACGCTTGTAGTGTTTCGAGTCGCGCCGTGCTTCCCACCCCATCAGGTAAGCATGCTTAAAGTTTTTCCGGAAATGACGAAAAAACGATGGCGGAGGCAGATCTTTGGGATGGGGCGGGTCCGTCGGGACCGTTTGCGACGGTGCTTTTTGGTCGCAGCAGCTCTGGACGATGAGGCCCCGCGCTGTCTCATGCGTGGAGACCCTCGTATGGGTTACGTGACGTAGCGGAGATGAGTGTGTTCCCCCTGCCGCACCGCGGGTTAGTTGCGGGGATCAACTCGCAATGGGCAAGGGCAACGCCATTCCAGTTGCATTAATCCGGGGATCCGGCAGCAAAGGGTTATGCATGTTGGACGGCGAAGGCTAAGCAATAAATAGTGCACGTCGCGCTGCATTGCCGATTTTTCTTTCCAGACACGAACTTCTTCATGGCTAACAACATCTCTCCTAGCCCGTCACCTCTGTCAACTAATAAGGAGAGGGAGGCCGAGGACCTCTCTCATAGCTCAGGATCGCCGCCGCAAAATTTTGCACCGCAGCCCGCCTACGAGGGCGGCGCTCTCGAAGCTGCTCAGCGCTCACCCGTTCCTGTGAATGAGAGCCAGGGCGTCTGGAAGTATGTCCCGTTCCAGTACATGTCGCTCAAACCCAAGATCCGCAACCCGTACGTCACGACGGCGATCTCGTGCATGGGCGGCCTTCTCTTCGGATTCGGCAGCACAAACCTCACGCCCTTCATCGGCCAGAAGTACTATGAGGACTACTTCAGCACGAAGAGTGACCACGGCTTCACGTCCATCGACCAGAGCGGCATGACGGCCGCCATGCCGGGCGGCGCGTTTATCGGCGCAATTATCTCCGCGTGGGCCTCGGAAAAAATCGGGCGCCGCGGAATGGTCGAGCTCTCGGCCATTATCTGGACTATCGGCAGTGCGATCCAGTGTGCGGCCATTAACCGTGAGTCTCTTGCCTTCGGACGCATCATCGCGTCGATCGGCATCGGCACCGCGTCGTCGAACGTGCCCATGTACCTTGCTGAAATGGTCCCGGCCCGTCTCCGCGGCCGCTTCGTCGCCTGCTTCCAGCTTTGTGTCAACATTGGTATCCTGACCATGTTCTACATTGGCTTCGGCTGCTCGTTCATCCACGGTCCCAGGGGATTCCGACTCGCCTGGGGCCTCCAGATGGTCCCCGGTTTCATTATGCTGATGGGCGCCATGTTCCTGCACGAGAGTCCGCGTTGGCTCGCCACGAAGGGCCGCTGGGACGAGGTTGTCGAGGTTCTTGCCGCCATCAACAAGACCGATGCCGAGAGCCCGGTCGTGAAGGAGGAGATCGACGCGTTCCAGCGCGACCTTGAGGTCGGAACCTCGGGATTCATGTCTCTGTTCAACAAGCAGAACCGCAAGCAGACCATGTGCGCGGCCTTCACCATGTTCACACAGCAGTACTGCGGTACGAATGCGATTCTCTACTTCTCTACGAGTATCACTTCGCAGGTTGGCTACAAGGGCGTCATGAACCACATCATGGGCTCGATTGACTACATTGTGCTGCTTGGCGCCACGCTCCCCTCGCTCGTCTTCTTCGACAGGTGGAGCCGACGTCACAACATGATCTTGGGCGCGTTCGCTCTGCTCACGTCGTTGGCCATTGTGGCCGGTATCGAGGCCACGAACGGTGTGCCTGTCGGACCCGAGGGCGTTAACGGTGACCCGAGTGTCCGTTGGAACGTCCCCGCCAAGGCCCCGGCGAAGGCCGCGCTCGCTTTCAGCTACATCTACTGCGGCATGTTCTCCCTGTCGTGGGGCCCGGGCGCATGGGTGTACGTGGGTGAGGTGTTCAACCAGGACGTGCGCTCGGTCGGCAACGCGTTTGCCTCGGTTGTGAACTGGCTGTTCAACTTCACGCTCACGATCTACACGCAGACCGCGTTCGAGCGTATCACATGGAAGACCTACGTCATTTTCGCCGTCTTCTCTTTCCTTGCAATCCCAGTTGTGTTCTTATTCTTCCCGGAAACCCGTGGCTACGAGCTCGAGCAGATCAGCGAGCTGTTCGCCAGCGACATTCCTGCATACAAAACCGACCCACTTTACATTTTCATCATGAAGCACGTTTTCCATAAGGAAGTGCAGCTTCCTCTGCGGGATGTTTCTTCGGAAACTGGCAAGAAGCCGGCAGGTGACGCCGAGCACGCGGAAAATGTCCTCGATATTGAGTAAACTCGCACGCCCTTATTATCCGCATCTCATTCGCAAACCTTTTTACATGGGCATCGCCCACCCCCCTCTGATTCATGTACACATCGCATGTATTAGTATCAATGTACATCCTATTACGCAATATATGACCATAAAACCGAAACTATTGAAATCCAATGCGTCGTCGGTTGTACTACCAGGGCTCACGCACTATTCGAGCGAAATCAAAAAAAGCTCGGCCACAGCCAAACGCCCCTTAGCTGTGCGGCTTGTTTTGCACGCCATTCAGTCAAATGATTGCGCAGGATAACGAAATGTTAAGCGGATGAAGTGCTCAGGAAATCTAATGTCCAAAATAAGCGAACGATCAGGGAACCAACTGTTCACGGAACCAGAGTTCAGACAAGACACGTTCAAAATGTGCATCATAATATAATAAGAATAGATAGTGAGATACTTCTAAGAGGCCTTCCGCCTCTTTCGACAACTCTATGCGCGCAAAAAAAAGCCTATTCGAGACGCGGACACACAACAGACAGCCACGAAGATCTCCATTTTTTGTTCGCCATTCGTCTGAAGCTGTTCTTGTTGCTAAACATTAATCTCTTCATCGAGTCTCGTTGCGTTTAAGTCAGCTCCTCGTCGGCGACGATGTAGTGCGAGCGGATACGCAGCTGCTTTCCGTAGATCAACAGCCAGAACGGAACAATCGCCAACGCTGCACACACAAGGGCAGCCAGAATCGACGCCCAAGTGAAGCCCATACCGTCGAACATCTGGTTCGTGAACAACGGGAACACGCAGCCAAACAGGTTACGAAGCAGCGACTGCGAGGCGAGCGCGGAACTTGCGTATGTGCCGTAGCAGTCGGCAAAGTACAAACTGATGGCCTGGAAGATGGAAACGACGCCGACCAGCAAAATCGCAAGACCGCACGCCGGGCCCATCCAGTGGGTGCGTCCCTGCGTGAGGCCGAAAATGAGGATTCCGGCAAAGCACAGGATACCTCCAATGCACGACATGTACAAACGCGCCTCGACGCCACGCTTCGCCTTCCCTTTCTGGTACCAGCGCTGCTGAATGATGTCCATGAGTGCACCAATGAAGACACCAACGATCTCTGCAATGAAGATCAAGCTTGCCTCGCCTGGGTTGAAGCCGTACTGCTTTTCCATGACAGCCGGTACGGCACCGAAGCAAATGTAGATCGTACCCCAGGTGAATCCCATCCACAGCGAGAACCACGTAACAACGGGCTCTGTGAGCAGGAAAAGCACGGGGCGGTGCAGAGACCGCCCGAGCATCTTGCGCAGCGGGATGTAAACCTTGCCAGCGACGAGGAAAACCTTGTTCGGGCCGCCCTCCTGGCGCTGGAGCTGGTTCGCGCGCGACTGCAGAATAACTTGGCTACGGGTTTCCTCCATGAATAAGAACATAAGAAGCATGGTAAGACCACAGGCCATGATAAGAATCCACATAATCCAGCGGAACGACATGAGCCAGCCAACGTAACCGAACGACACGGGCGCCGCCACGTTACCGACGAAGTTCACGATCGTGTGCCACAACATGGGATATCCACGGTCGTTCGGGAGATAGATGTCCGCGATTGTACCCGAAATCATCGACGAGGCCACGGAGCCAATAAAACCACCAATGAATCGGAACACGATAACGACGGCAATGTGATGCGCGTCGCCAACCGGAACAGAGAAAATGAGAATGCCAAAAATGCCGACCATGTAGCACGGCCATCGCCCGTAGTCCTCTGCGAGCGGGGACGTCACAAGCGGACCGACAGCGAAACCAAGAATGAAAATCGTGTAACCAAAGCGCGCCCACTCCACGTCCGTGTGCAAACGTGTCGTCATGTCGCCAACTCCAGAACTAAGCGACGCACCGGCGCAACCGCCGATGAACGTCAAGAACATCATGATGAACACGCAGAAGGCCTTGCGTCCGCGCGTCCAGTTGTAAGGGTTCTCGGGATCGTTCTTAGCGAACTTGATATAAATAACTTCGGTGTCGCCCATCTTCACGACGTTCGGCTTGTAGGCAAGGTCGTCCTCAGTCTCGAAGGCCTTCGTCTCGGACTTCGCCTGCACCGAGATCTCGCCGGAATGCGTCGTTGTATTGTCGACATCCTCTTCGTGTTCTGCAAGTGCGGAAAATTCCTTCTGGTTTCTCGTATCCTCCTCAACGCCGCCGATGCCGCCAGTGTCAGCGTGGACCTTGTAGAGTTCGCGAATGATTCGCATCTGGTCCTCGGTCTCGCGCTCCCACTGGATGCGCTTCTTAAAGAAGTTCACGACCGCCGGGACAATTTGCATCGTGCTTGGGCCGCCGTCGAAGCTGAAGGTTTGGTACGAAGACTCGAGTAGGAGGCTCCCGAGTATATATATATACAGTTTCACGGAATGATGTCACAACGGGCTCGAGCCTATGCGTTACTAAAAACGACCCTAAACTGGGATATGCACCCCGTAAATTTTCTTTCGTGGGCTGGGGTGAAAGCACGCGGTTGCCGGGGGCGGCGTACGAAGCTGGGTTTTGGAGTCCAGAAACCGCGCCGACCGCGGCATTATGCAGATTTTGATCTACATCCTCAGCTGTACGACTGTCATGTTTCGTGATCCAATACGCAGCATACGATTCGCTGAATGCGCTCTGAAAGGAAATGCGGGGTGGTCAAGGGGAGGCAGCCCTTGCCCCATTCCGTCTAGTTTCCCCGCTCAGAAAACAAGTCCAGGGCAGGTGCCAGCGCGGCTGGTGTCAGTCCGCTTCATCAATCTGGGGGGCCCAGGCGCATCCCACAGGAACAAAGATTATCACCGTGAGGCACCATGAGCTTTTTTCCGAACAGCGCCTAAAGCCTGTTGACGGCTCCGGCGTCGCAAAGCCAAACAGGGTCGGCTGGTGCCTCGCAGTACCATGTAAAAACGTTGACGGGTCTTCGGAACTGATATTGACGCCGCCGTTAGGATACGGCGCCAGCCCAGGGGGACAGATGCCTAGGCATGGACCCTAGACCAGTAGGGCGTGATTAAGCGTTTCGAGGCTGCATGAAGTTGGGCATCACGTGGAATGCTTGATGTGGAGACGGGCCGACTCGCTGTAGCAATATGCGGGCGGGCGAACACAAGGGCAGCACAAGATTTTGCTGCCCGCAAGCGGCCCGCGACAAAGCACTGCACCACAGGTAAGACACCAGAGGCCTAAAGCAACACAAGGGCAAAAGAACCCGATCGGTGCAGGAATTACTAAGATTTACTTCCGGTGCAGAAATGCTTAGACAGTCCATCTGCAAGCCGGGCGGCCTTCCGGCTCCTGTAGGGCAAGGGGTACACGCGCGAGGTCGAACCGACACGCGTATGGAAATGAGCTTTGGCAAGCGAATGCGAGATTATTGTAACACAGGGCGAGCCCTGACAGCATTCAGTCGAGGCTCGCCGGGCTCCAATTCCAATGACAGGTAAGCAGCGTCTAGAGTAGGTCGTACTTTAAATGGCAGCGATCCTCGTGAAAGAACGGGCTGTAGATCTATTTTAGAGGCTCGAGCTTACGTGGGCCCAGCACCGGTCGGACATGTCCTAAATCGAAGTGGCGAACGCGAATAGATGTGCAGACAGGACAAATCGGCGCAGAAATTTGCAGATCTGCAGACGCGTGCGCAGATCCGTGGGTTTATAGAGCCACCAGCGAGCAGAAACAGACATATATACCCGAAAGTGTAGTTACGCTTTCACAAACACAGTCTGCCATTTTTCTACAACGCTTTGCAGCACCCAAATCAGGCACATCAGTGAGCTGCATGCTTAAATTTAGCGCACGAGTCGGCTCCCCACAAAGAACTTGTTTACTGATAAATTTCGTGCTATCAAATCGAATAAACGGTCTATGAGAACATTTCAACGGGATTCAGCTTAGCATGTTCTCTGCCGATCGCACGGATCTACAAGGCCGCCGTGACGCTCGACCTGAGTATCAATAGAGGTATAGCCGCAAGCAAAATACCAGTCTACCATTTTTGGATAGCCCTCCAGTGTTTGCGGCCTAATTTGGAAACAAAGAGGCTTGGACCTCCGGAGCTGGAGGCCGGAGAGTCGAAAGCCGGAAGCTTTGGGGAAGGCTCGGTGGTTTACTACCCCGCTTCCTCGTCTTGGGTGTGGGGGGGGCTCTCTCCCCGGTGGACCCTGACCTCGGCCTCCTCTCAGCTCCACAACTGAGCGCGAGCCGAGGAGTTTCCATGGCCAGTTATCCAAATAAGTACTTCAAAACCAGTATTTCCAATGAGGGCGTGCTGCACGTCGTGATCAACCGGCCCAAACTGCTCAATGCAATGCACAAGGCCGCGTACCTGGAATTTGGCCAGATCTTCGAGCTCGCCGCCCACGACTCGGATGTTCGGGCGATTGTGCTCAGCGGCGACGGCAGGGCATTTTGTGCGGGCCTGGATGTTGGCGGAATGGCCGCCGAGATGAATCCGGAAGACGGGGACGAGAGCCGGAACGCGATCCGGCTCGGATCGATGATCCGCGAGTTCCAAGCCGCCATATCGAAACCGTACTACGTGAACAAGCCTGTGATTGGCGTGGCGCACGGAGCGTGCATTGGTCTGGCCATTGACATTCTATCTGCCGTCGACATCCGGTACGCGGCGAAGGACGCGAAGTTCAGCGTGCGCGAGATCGAGCTCGGGATGGCCGCGGACATCGGCACGCTGCAGCGGCTGCCGCGCATTGTGGGCAACCTCGGGTGGGTGAAAGACGTGTGCTTCACCGGCCGAGACTTCAGTGCTGCCGAGGCCGCCTCGCAGGGCCTTGTGCAGCGTGTATTCGAGTCGAAGGACGAGGCGTTGAGCGGGGCGCTCGAGCTCGCGGAAAACCTCGCACTGAAGAGCCCCGTGGCCATGTTCGGCACCAAGAAGTCGATCAATTATGCGCTGGACCACACACATGCCGAGTCGCTGGACCAGATCGCGGAGTTCAACTCGTACGGCCTTGGCGCCGACTTCAGCGAGGGCTGCATGGCAATGCTTGAGTCGATCCGCACAAAGCAAAAGGTGACGCCGCAGTTCGCGCGTCTCTAAGCGGCAGACTTCACAGGGAGCTCGAGGCTGCGTGTGTGTGATGCTGGACAGAGACAGGACAGGAACAGGCCAGGAACAGGCCAGATAAGAACATCTCGGAGGTGCTAGGGGCGTGTCAATTGACGCAGCCTGCCACGACCTGCCGCGGATTGCGTAGGACCGGGGATGGCCAAACGTAGCCTAGTCTGAGAGGCCAATTGGGTCCTGCAACGCTTTGAGTTTGTGCAGCTAGGCACGGACACCCAGCGTAATGATCTGGATGATCTAACCCGCGAACGCACCCACACCTTGTGAAGAGCACATAGCACGCCAGCGGATTGCCCAAATAGCATATAAGCACAAGAACACAACTACAAAAATAGAATATAAGCCGCACAAGTCGCACAACCAACGCAAACGGCAAACAGAGTGAATAAACCGTCGAGCCGGATCCACATCAACCCCAACCCACGAGCTCAACGAAATTCATAGGCGAGGGTTCCTTCCAGGTTACCCCGCGTTTCTCAACCATGGAGTACGTGCTGCAACATGTTTTGACGGAGCGCGAGTACGTGAAACTTGGGCGGCTCGTCACGAGCAAGGAATTGCCCCCTCCGCGCGCGCCCTCGCGCTGTACGCTGGAGACGCGCGCGTTTGTGCGGCTGTTTGGCAAGACGTTTCTTGCTGCGGTCGCCGTGAACCGCCTCACGCGGGTGAAAGTCAACGCGACGCGCCTCTCCTCGACGCTCGTCGCCAGCTCAGCGGCCTATAGACTGCTGTTCCGGCTGCTGCGGCTTCTGCAGCAGCGGTACGCGCGCCTGCCGGGAGCCGTCGTGCCGGCCTCGGCGGGCGCGCTGGCCGGCTACATTCTCGCGCGCGGGCTGCCCGCGGGCGTCAACATCTACGTCGCGATCTACCTGCTCACGAAGCTCGGCGAGTGGGGGTACAACGTGGCCGACGACCACCGCCTGCTCGAGTGGAAGCCGCGCATCCTCGGGACGTGGGTGCTGTTCCCGCTCGCGTTCTCGCAGCTCTTCCACAGCGCCATCATGGCGCCGGAAACCTGCCCCTCCAGCTTCAAGAGGCTGCTGACGCTGCTCAGCAACGGCAGCTTGAAGAGCCGCGTCGAGGAGGACGACGTGCTGCGCGGCGTTGCGCACTACGTCAAGGACTTCCCCACGTTCCGCAGCCCGCTCGTGTACCAAACCAACACGTCGACGGACGATCTTGTGCTCCGGGCCCATCCGGGGAACGTCTCGGCCGTCAGCGCGCTGCTGCACCCGCAAACAGACAGCGACTGGGACTACTTTGCCGATACCGTTGGCGCAAACATGACGCTTTTTGCAAAGTACCTGCTGCCGATCTACCTTGCGCGTGCGTACCTCGGGCGCAAGTCGATTCCCGATGCGCTCAAGGAGACGCTGCGCACGGCCGTCGTGTACTCCATGGCGTCTGCGTCGGCCCTGGCCGGCATCCAGCTCAGCCAGCAGCTGCTCGGCCGCAAGCTGCCTCCGAACATCCGCTTGCGCATCATCGGTTTGCTGAGCGGCCTGTGGGCCGTGTGCAACCAGCGCAGCGGCCGTGCACAGTTCCTGTACGCAGTGCGGCTGGCCGTGCTCAGTCTTATTCCGAAGCGTGTCGCGGGCAAGGCGGCCGAAGTTCTGCTTCCCGTGGCCGTGGCGAGCACGTTTGTGCTGCTGAACAAGGACCCGGCCGCCATATCACAGCGGTTCTACCGGAAAATGGGCAACTGGGTGCAGAACGGCCAGTGGGCCATCGGGCCGGAGACGCTGGACGAGAAGGCGGCGGACGACAAAGCGGCCCGAGATTGAGATCGCGCCAAGGAGACGGCGAGAGCGGGTTGTGAGAGAGCGCTAGAGAAAGACGACGCATGTAGGTGGAGAGGAAGTGACTGGCAAAGCGGCACGACAAAGCGCCGGAACGACGACCATGCGGGCCGATAATGCAACGAGGTCGCCGGCCAGACGTCCGCTAACAGCAATGAGATGGCTAGAAGTCCGCGAACAGCAATGAGAAGGCCATACCGTGCAGTGCTCAGCAGAGCCGAGGCTGGGAACTCGTCTGGCCTGAGACGCGCAGAGTACACGAAAGCAGAGTGTTAAGCGATTCTAGGTCCGAGATCAAAGGACATCAACATTTAGTGAAAATTTAAGCCACGTACGAATATCAACGAATGCAGATGCAATTAGACAGCAGCTGAGTCCGCCGAGCGCAGAGCCGAGACTGAGCAAAACCGAGCTGTCCCAGTAACGATCCAGTCGCTCTCCCGGCTTCACGCCGATTCCGTTGATACTCTACGCATTCGGCATGACAATTTGACGCATCAATGCATGCCGAATTTCTATGCATTCGTAATCCGACATATTCCAGGGATCGATGCGTGGTGCGGCCTATTCATGCCAGCTGCGAGTACTGCTCGATCGCCGCGTCCAGCTTCTGCCATACTTCGTACAGCCCCGGATCCGTGCTCTTCGCACTGACCGTGTCGGTTGCCGTGAAGCTTCCATGGAGGTTGTCCTGGTAGGCGTGCAGATTGAACACGACGTTCGACTGCTCGCACACAAAGATCTCGCCGCAGTATCCAGATATGTTTCCTACCTCAATGAACTGATTCGGGAACCGAACATGCCGAGGCGGCACGGCGAACATGGCCCGCACGGAGGCCATGTAGTCCCAGGCGGGTTTCGGGCCCGGCGACTGGCCGAGGGCCTCGATTTCGTAGATCGCCCGAGAGATCGCCGAGTTCAGGGCCGAGAGTTGCGGAATTGCGGCGCTGCTGCACTGGAACTCCCGCATATGGTTATGGCTGCGCGCGTAGCCGTGGGCAGACACGGAGTCCTGCGACCGGCTCAATATGCCTTTCATGACGTCGCTGCAGGCCACATTCAGCGGGATCTTCACGTCCCTGCCGAGCTCCGTCAAGCACTCGGCCAGCTTCTGCTTGATGGACTCCAGCTGCTCAGCCCGGTACTGATCCAGCCATTCCATTGCCAGCCATTACGAAGCAGCCGCTATTATGTAAATAGCAGATCCCGGTCCAGGCAGGCGGGAGCCCGCCAAGGCCAATGTTGGCGCGAGTTTAAATCAATTGCATTTGGAGAGGCCAGGGCTCGTTTAAGGCGGACCCCAGACACTCAATGGATTCACACTCCGCCTACGCTCAACGGATCCAACGCGAATTATGGGAGGCGCAGCGCCGATTTGACAGTGCAACGCAGATTCACAAATACAGCGCAGGCTGAAAAAACGATGCAGATTTGCTAATTTGCTAACGCCATGCGAATTTGGCAATGTAGCCGATTTGACAATGCAACTGATTTGTCAATGCAAAGTTGATTTGGCAATGCAATACCTATTTGCTAATGCAGCACAAGTTCTCCAATACAACCCCAGCTTTGCGGCAGGCCCAAACGTGATTTTCGCAAACCCAGCTCTGCACTCGAGAGTATGCAGCGGGCACAGCCCAGCCCAGCCTCCACGCGGATCCACCGAAAGCCGCACGAGGCGGTTCAGGAACTACATAATCGTGTAACCAAATGAGAATACATGCCGAAACTCGGATCCCACCAAGGCGCCACGCCAAAAGCTGAAACAAGCCCAACCAATCACGCTCGCGAACGTATCATGACCGGTTAGATGAGTCAAGTCTGGGGTCGCGCAGAGCTGAGTCAAGTGGGAGCCAGAAACTGCTTCGTGACGCAGCGCAATAAGCTGTGCATGCCCATGGTTTCTCACGATACAGGCCGTGACAGCGGCGTGTTTGTCTTTCGCGTTATATCCATAGTTTACATACTTTTTGCAAAGAGCCATAGCAGTCCATTTGCGTGCGTGTGCTCGCGAGAATTGGCGACCGCATACCGTGCATAAAGTTGCACACATGTGCCAGGCCGCTGCGTTGACGAACGGAAAAACGGCGTGTGCAAGCCCTGTGACCTACAGATCACAGGGAGTCTGATGTCACCATGAGCGGGATGCAGCACAGTGCTGATGTCACGGCTCGCGCTGAGGTGTCGCGCTGCCCACTACGATTCGCCAAGACAAATTAGACGTATATGCTCTCAGGGCCTCCGATCTGCAATGCCGATCTGCGAGTTGATCTAGCGAGGATTAAGCGTCACTTGCATCGAGGGCGAGTTGCGGTCGGAGAGCGATCGGGGCAAAGCCCAAGTGCATCTTCCGGGCGGGAATGCCCGAGAATCATACGGGTTGCGCGAGTTAGGTGGCGTGAGACGCCGAAACGCCAATGTTGTTCCGTTCGCGTGAATTTTCAGGCGATGCGCTATAATTAGACGACGCTCATCGCGGCTCCGCAGAGCCACTCGCGCGAGCCCGAGCGCGGCGCTCCTTAACCTCTCCACGCACACAACGAACGGGGGAGGGTGCATAACCCTCGAGATCGCGCTCACGTAAGTAACAAATAAGCAGACAATGTAATGGTCGTGCAGCGCGGGCTTAGTAACTAGACGCGCGAGGCGGCCGGGGCACCCTCCCCCACGGTCGCTCCGGGTGCCGAAAACCAGCGGCGGAAATCGTCACTGCTGGCGTACCCAGGTTCTATTATTCACAGCTCTCGAGAGCGCGTCTAGTTTTTGTCATCTAGGGCGGCCTCCCCCGCTTCCACCCAACGGCCCTTATATTTTTCCGCTCTGCGAGATCCTTCGGCGAATTTGGCGGGGGCGACTTCCTAGGGTTATGCATCCAATGTATTGGTGGGACCCCAGATTTTCCCCACATTGAGGGCTAGCAAGAGCTCTTCAGGATAAGGGACCATCAATACGAAATCTGCTTATGTACAATATATATAGACGAAATCTCTTCAGCTCCTACTCAGTCCTCTTGACCTACTAAGTCTTTACGACCAACCAATTCGCTGGAAGGGCCCATGTCTACGGACGCATACAAGTCCCAGTCTGACGCTGATCATAAGGAAAGCGTGTCGAGTTCCCTAAGTGGAAATGACATCGCACACGTTCGCCAGCCGGCGGACGACTCTCCGGATGGAGAGAACAACGGAAAGTCCACAGCCAATTACGTCGAGGACATCGGAGCTGAACTAGAAGTCTGGGCGACCGACGAAAACGGTATCAAGTACAAGAAACGTTTGGACGGTATTTTGCACAAGGATGGAAGACGTGAGATCCGAGAGCGGAACTGCTACGACAAGCTCGGGTTCAGCTTCCCGTGGTACAAGAAATGGACGATTTTGACAGTCATTTTCATCTGTCAGGTCTCGATGAACTTCAACGCAGGGTTCTACCCCGACGCGCTGAATCTCGTCGCTGAGCATTTCAATGTGAGCGTGCCGAAGGCCCGTGTTTCGCAAATGCTGATGATGGTGCTGTATGCATTCGGCTGCGAGCTTTGGGCGCCGTGGTCCGAGGAATACGGGCGATGGTGGGTCATGCAGCTGTCGCTGTTCTTCGTCAACATTTGGCAGATCCTCGGCGCACTGGCTCCAAACTATGGAAGCATTTGCGTCGCGCGTGCGCTCACTGGTTTGTTCAGTGCCGGTGGTTCCGTCACGCTCGCCATCGTGGCCGACATGTGGGAGGCCAACGACCAGGGCTTTGGTGTGCTGTTTGTTGTCGCATCGTCTGTCGGCGGCTCCACGTTGGCCCCGATCTTCGGCGGAATTGCTGCTGACAACCTCAGCTGGCATTGGAACTTCTGGATCCAGCTGATTATTGGCGGATTCGCGGAGCTCTTGCATCTTTTGTTCGTGCGCGAGACACGCACATCCATCCTCATGGATAGAGAGGCAAAGCGTAGACGCGAGTCGGGAGAAGATGACAACATCTGGGGCCCCACGGAAATCCACGGCCGCGACATGTCGTTCAAGAACATTATCAATATCTGGATGCGTCCTTTCAAGATGTTCTTGAAGGAGCCGATCGTGTTGTGTCTTTCGCTGCTCTCTGGTTTCTCAGATGCTCTCATCTTCACTTTCATGCAGTCCCTTGGACTTGTTATGGCGCAGTGGGGTTTCGGAAACACGGCATCGGGCCTGCTGTATGTGGCCGTGCTCGTTGGCTACATCATTGCATACGCACTTCACTTCGTTGACGTTGGTCGCCAGATCCATGTGATGAAGAAATACGGTGACGCGTCGCGCTTCGCGGAACGCCGTCTTCTGCTCCTTCTTTTCTTGGCTCCCTTGGAACCTATTGGCTTGTTTATCTTTGCATGGACCAGTCTCGGCCCGGATTACGGAATCCCTTGGATCGCTCCTGCAATTGGCTTCGCGCTAATTGGCATTGCGAATTTCAGCATCTACATGGCCACCATCGATTATATGATTATGGCCTATGGTCCTTACTCTGCATCGGCGACCGGCGGCAACGGCTTCTCAAGAGACTTCCTCGCCGGAATTGCGGTCATGTACGCTGTGCCCATGTACGAGAACATCGGCACGCTGCACTTGGAGTGGGGATCAACGTTGCTCGGCTGCATTGCGGTACTTGCAGTCATTCCGATTTACATATTCTACTGGAAGGGTCCTGCTATCCGTAAGAAGTCCAAGTTCGCCCAGACTCTTGCAGCTGACAAGGCTCTTGAGCAGATGTCGGACAAGGAATACTACGAGAAGGAGGAAGTAGTGTGAGCCACATACTTAATTAATGCTTATATCTTCCTTATTTTCGCTTTTATTACTCTTTTAGATCTTAGGAAGAGAACTCGGAAGACCAGAGCTACTGCGACGGGAAACGTGCGAGTCAGGTTTAAGTTAGTCTGTTACAAAGGTTAAATAAAAGAAAGTATATATACTTCTTACCTTTGTAAGATAGAAAGCTGTCCATTCTAGTCATAAAGAAAGCTTTCCGCCAAATCGTTAAGATCTGAGATAAATAACTAGGCAGATCCTGATGAAGACCCAGTTTCGTTCTCAATAGGATCGTCTTCACGGTTTTCGAAGTCCTTGTCGGCAGCAAGAGCCTGGGCAAACTTGGACTTCTTGCGAATCGCAGGGCCCTTCCAGTAAAAGATGTAGATTGGGATCGCCACCATGATGGCTATGCAGCCGAGAAGCGTTGAAGCCCAAGCGAGATGGAAAGTGTCGCCGATGTTTGCGTAAAGAGGAGAGGCATACATCGTAGAGATACCGGCCAGGAAGTCACGAGCGAAACCATTCGCGCCGGTGGCCGAGGCAGAGTACGGACCATAAGAAGCAACCATGTAATCAATCGTCGACATGTAGATGCTGTAATTCGCGATAGCAATAAGCCACAGGCCAATAGCAGGGGCGATCCAGGGAATACCGTATTTCGGTCCAATACCAGTCCAGCCATAAATAAACAAGCCGATCGGCTCCAATGGCGCCAGGAAGAGAAGCAGGAGCATTCGTCGTTCTGAAAATCGCGCAGCCTCACCATA
The DNA here is from genome assembly GCA_030568915.1 of Starmerella powellii. Taxonomy (NCBI): domain Eukaryota; kingdom Fungi; phylum Ascomycota; class Dipodascomycetes; order Dipodascales; family Trichomonascaceae; genus Starmerella; species Starmerella powellii. The sequence goes on along the minus strand of JAJMJE010000003.1, from coordinate 795,013 downwards.
CTTTTTCATAACATGGATCTGCCGGAAGATATCTGGAAGATGCAGGAAGTACGCTGTGAGGTAACCAACAATGATTGCGACGTAAATCAAACCGCACGCAGTCGCTCCCCAGCCCCATTGACCGAATACGGATACAGTCGAGTCCATGGCGATGAAGATCAAGGCATCCGAGAAACCTGACAGGAGTGACAAGCAGCCGATAATGGGCTCGGTAAGGAAGAAAACGAACGGACGCTTCCAGATGTGCATGAACTCTTTGATATCAAGACGCTTTGGCTTCATTTCGTTAGGCCCGTAGATATTCTTGTCCTCGCCTGTCTTTCGGCGGCGCTTGGCCTCACGGTCCATCAAAATCGTGGCACGCGTCTCGCCAACAAGCAGGAAGTGGGCTAGTTGCACGACACCACCGAAGATGAGCTGGATCCAAAAGTTCCAGTGCCAGCTCAGCTGGTCCTCCATAATACCACCGAACACAGGCCCGATAGAGGTACCACCAACAGAGGACAACACAACGTAGGCAACCGCGTATCCCTGCTCGTTGGCCTCCCACATATCAGCTACCATTCCGAGGGTCACCGATCCGCCAGCGCTGGAGAAACCGCCGAGGGCTCTTGCGACACAAATCGATGCGAAGTTCGGGGCCAATGCACCTAGGATTTGCCAAATGTTAACGAAAAACAAAGAAAGCTGCATCACGGGCCATCGTCCAAACTCCTCGGACCACGGCGCCCAGAGCTCGCATCCAAACGCATACAGAACAAGAAACAACATCTGACTGACGCGCACTTTCTGGGCGCTAATGCCTTTCGCTTCTGAGATCAGGTTGATACCGTTAGGGTATACAGAGGTGTTGAAGTTCATGGACATCTGGACCCAGAAGATAACCGTGAGAACGGTCCACTTTTTCCACCACGGGAAGCTGAAACCAAGCTTATCGTAACAATCCTTTTCGCGGATCTCGCGACGTCCGTCCTTGTGCAGGACACCTGGCAGACGCTTACGTATTTTCCTGCCTTTCTCATCCGTGATCACAATGTCGACCTCACCGCCAATGTCCTCGACATACTGCGCCATAGGCGTTTCCTTGAAGCCATTGTCGACATGAGCCCTACCATCCTCGTGAACAACGACGACGGGGTTGTCGAGCGTTCCGCCTTGAGAGTGCTCAGCGTTCTTAGCCGCAGAGTTGCTCAATCCCTGTTGCGGATCGGAGGGGTCGGAAGGATCAGAGGGACCAAACACATCAGATGAAGAAACCTTCTCTGAGTTCAATGTGTCCTGGCGGCTTGAAGCCTCTGGATCATCAGGATGCAGGCTTTGGTGTGCAGAGGGGGTGCCTTGAGCCATGCGCACGCAGATATCAGCAAACCCTTATAATGGTTCTGTGTTGTTAAACCGCAGATTTGCGAATGGAAAATAGGAAAAAGAAAAGTCTGTAGTAGTCCACCTCGCCATGGAGCCCGCCGGATAAGCTTGCGCAAGCAGTCAACATCGGTTAGGGTTATGCATGATCTCACGAGGGGCAGTGTATGCAGTGTATGCATGCGCTTCGGAAGATATCTTATGCCGGCGTCAACCCGACGCGGCGCCCCTAGTTCGATGTGCAGGGCCGCTGGAGAGTCCGTGTGGTAGATCACGCGTTGTACGGTCAGACCCCGGTCACCTTCGGTCAAACTCCCCATGTTTTGGCCACAGTGAGCCCCTGCACCAGGCCGCAAATCGACTTCTCGTCGTATCTAAGCATGCAGGGAATCTGCTGCCCTATCTGGGAGAGCAACCGGGGTAGGAAGGCGGTGTAGGCAGGGTTGACTACAACTCTCCACGGCTCACCCAGAACAGGATCTTCCGCACTTGTTACTAAGCGACGAGTACAAGCAGAACCTTGGGAAGGGCTACGGTTTGGCAGCCGCAACAGATTCACAGCTCGTCCTGGACCAGCGGCGAAGCCCCGAGAAGCCGCATTCAGCCAAATCCTCCAAGCACATCGACTCGCGCTACCTGAGTGCATTACTGGCAGGTCACGTGGTAGCAAAAATACAGGCTGCCCTACTTCGCTAAAGTAGGATAACGGTGGGCAGGGTCGGGGCCTAATTGAGCCCACTTTACTGGCACGGGTCAACTGCACGGGCCAGAAGCGACGTCATTTGCCTCCGTCATTGAGCTTCCCGAATTCATGTACTCGCTAAATCGCGCAATCCGGCGCGACGAGGACTGTTATGATCATGAGCCTGCAGCCATGGCCAAGATGTGCACAGGTGTAGGCGAATGCTTGTATCTGGCCTCGTGCGGATCGCATCGCCACCTCCCAGCCATACGCATCGATCGTTCAGCCGCATGAGGCAGAATTGAACGCCACAGGCCTTCGTGCGCCTCTGCTGGACCTGTCAACTGCGTAATTGTGCTGACCCTAGTCTCTGTGCACTCCGCGACACATGATCGGTATCATAGGATCACATGTGAGACGCCTATAGAATGAGCAACGACCTGTGAACTCCTCTACCAGCTTTATGGTATACTGCTAGGGAAAATCTATACAACCTTTCTGTAGATTAAAGTGAGCTGTCAATTGAGTTTAGAGCCGATCCTTGTTAATGGTAAGACCGACCAGCTGGAACCATTGACGCCAGTACAGCGGCCGTATTTCCGCTGATCTATAGAGGGAATTTATTACGAACAGCTGCTGGGCCCTGATTTGACTAATACCGGCTGCAGCCGGGCGCAGGATCCAAACCGGTGAACGGCGCTACAAGCCGGGCTGTGCCGGTCCATCCAGTGGGTACACCGCGTGCATAATCCGCCTGTTCATTGAGCACAGGACGTTGAGGACTCGGAGAACGATTCGATTGATAAACGCAAATGGTGGAGGAGCCGACTTTGCAGCTTAGCTACGTAAAGTCCGATAATCCCATCCATAGCGACATCAAGCCTGAGCGCTAGTTGTTGTGCAATGTCACACGATGTCACAATACTTTTGCTGATGTTACGAGTTGCTACTTAGCTCTGTCAAGTTTGTTGTAAGATGAGATGGCTTGGTCAGAGTCGGTTAGGCAGCTTGGCCAGAGCCATGTTAGATAGCTGGATCGAGGAGCTATATAAGAGAGACGTGATAAAAAGGGCATACTTGCAAGATTGGACAGCGTTTTCCTCAGACCGAGTTAAGCGAAGAAAACGACGTACTAGTGCTCTGCGGGACTGCCTGCTTGCGCATAGTACCACCCTCCTAATCCACTCTTAGATCCAGTGATGACTATGTATGATGAGTAGTGCTCTTTGTGTTAAGTGTTGCACCGAAGTTAGTTACAAAACGTTCAACACAATCCGTCTACTCGTATTTATAAAGTCTCGATGGCTGGCTCTTTACATTTAATACACGTTGATCTAGCGCGTACGTACACATAATTTCTGAGAGTATCTACGTGGCTACCAGTCGTATGCACGCCATGCGCAGCCCAGGCGTAATACGAGTGGAGTAGAAGACATGGCTTATGACGCTACGAGGCCTAAGCTACAGTTTAGATCTCATGCGTCTGTCTTAATCATCACCCACCTTATCTGAATATATCCGTGGAGCTAAGCGAGACCCTTAACCTCGTGCATGAAGAGTGAAGAGTTAAATCTGCATAAATAATGCACGTAGCGGCTCAATTTTACATTGCAAGCCAACATTTCCGGTTGGTAGCGAAAGAGGTTGGTTTTTTCCCCGCGAATCGTCCAAAGTTATCAGTAAATGGCATACTGCCTGCGAGCTTCGCATCGCATAATTACGCATGACGTGGTGTCATACCTGCATTGAGACTACTTTTTTTCATCCCCAAAGGCTATTAAAAGGTGGATCTGCAGCTGGCAGCTAAAATACGTATCTGAATGTCTATTTAAACTTGTGCCGAACCCCCAGAATTTCACGTTCGCTGCATTTGATTTTATATGGCAAATAACTCGTTCCGGGACTGTTTGCGGCGCCTTAAATGGGGCATTTTCCCCGTTAGGCGAGTAGTTGATGAAGACGAAGAGGATCCCGACGAGAAAAGAGTCGAAAACCAAGGCTCTAATTTTGAAAAGAATGAGCTCGACACCAAGGCCGTAGAGGTGCCAATTGAGTACCGCGACGAAGCCAACCGGCCGTGGTGGAAGTTCTTTGACGAGTACGAGTACCGCGTAAACAAGTATGTGCGAAAGGCACACAAGCCGTGGAAATGGTTTGACGACAACGACACTCCTGCGGATCGCAAGTTGATGTGGAAAATTGACATTTTGCTGACGTTCTACGCCTTCGCTGCGTACTGGGTGAAGTACCTGGATCAAACAAACTTGAACAACGCATACGTAACGCCAGACTTCAAGAACGATCTGGGCCTCAAGGGCAACGATTTGGTAAATGTTCAGGTCCTCTTTAATGTCGGGAACATCGTCTTTTGCATTCCTTTCATCTATCTCTTGTACGCATGCCCTTTGAGCTATCTGCTGCCTGCGCTGGACATATGCTGGTCTGTGTGCACTATTGGAGTATCTCAGATCAATAATATCAAACAGCTGAAAGCATTGCGTTTCTTCATTGGCGCTTTCGAGGCACCCTCGTACATGGCGTACCAGTATCTATTCGGAACTTTCATCTCGAACCCAGGGATGATAGCACGGCGATCTATGTTTTACTACTTTGGCCAGTACCTTGGTATTCTTACAAGTGGTCTGCTAAGTGGCGCCATTGTTGACAACCTCGAGGGCGTCCTCGGCTACCATGCCTGGCGATGGATTTTCATCATTGATGGATGCATCTCGCTGGGAATCGGAATTATAGGAATCTACATGATCCCGGGAACACCGACGGATTGCTACTCCATTTGGCTTTCTGATGAGGAAATCAGACTGCTGCGAAAGCGGTTGAGGCAGAATCATGTCGCTGGCCGACCTGACTCTAAGAAGGCTCTGAAGAACCTCGTTGATGGCAAGCTATGGAAGGAGATCTTGTCATCATGGGAGATCTACGTCCTCACTGTGTTCAACTTTTTCTGCTGGAATTCTAATAACACGACTTCTGGATCTTACATTCTGTGGCTAAAGTCTCTGAACAGGTACAGCCCCGGGCAGCTTCAGTACAAAACGGCGCTCACACCGGGACTGGGACTTGTTTGGTTGTTCGTGGTGTCCATGTTCGCTGATCTGTTCCACTGTCGATGGGGCGCTGTCGTGTGGTCCCAACTCATCAATGTGAGCGGGAATATCATATTGGCTGTCTGGAACGTCTCCGAGACATCCAAATGGTATGCGTACTGTGTCGCATACTTCGCGTGGGCGGCAGCGCCGACTGTCTACTCGTGGCAAAACGATATATGCCGACGAGACGCGCAGAAGCGGGCAGTTATTCTCGTGTGGATGAATATGTTTGCTCAAGCTAGTACTGCCTGGATGGCAGTCATCGTGTGGAAAACCGTGGAGGCTCCACGTTACTTGAAGGGCTACTCCTGGACAGCAGCAAACGCTTTTGGGTTTGCCGTCATGGCCGTAGTCGTTCTGGGTTTCTACAAATGGAACGAGAAAAAGCACGCCTACCAAAACGGAATTGTGCTATACAACTCGAAGGTTGAACCTGTGCCTAGCGAAATCGACCTTGAACCACCGCACAGCCTGAACTCGGGCGGCTCGAGCGCGGCGCAGCTCGAGAAAATAGAGGAAGAGCCCGTAATCAAGGAAGTTCAGAGTCCCGCTTTCTCCGCTAAGTCTTCGCTTTCTACGTAGTGCACGACTCACTTTGATTCTTCTCTAAAAACAGCATGAACCTCTCACACACACAGCTCATCCAACATGCTCTCTCTCTCCTTCGGCTTTTTGGGCGGTTTAGAGTCAACAATGCAGAGGCGGCGGTTTAAGTAGATAACTGCTGTATTCTAAGAGATTTTATAAATAAAATGAGTGTAAAATATAATAATAATAATCGCCATGTCGATCTGCCAAGTTGCGCAGTAGAGCTGAGGTCGTTCTTACGGTCAGCTCTTGGACTTCTCGCCGCTTTGTGGTGTTTGATTTTTGGTGACCTGTTCCCACTCTGTAGCTTCTATGACTTCAGCAACGGCGGAATCCTCCTCCAACGTCATCTTCGGACCTCTGTACCACTTGCGGGCATCAATGAGCCAGTACAAACTTGCAGCCAGCCAGACAGTTCCACATACCACGCAGCTGTAGTTCATCGCGGAAGCAGTGGTCACTGGAATATCAGTTGGCAGCATTGAGAGGCCGAATATCACATATATGCCAAACGCCGAGGCAACAATCGCGTTAAATTTCGAAAGCCAGTAGCCGAGGTAGAACGGCCCTGGTCGAGAGATCGGCTCTTTCGAGAATGCGTAGCAGAAAATAGGCAGGCACCATGCCAGGTACAGGGAAGACATGGCGAGACTGAAGATCGCATTGGCTGCTGTTGGACCAGCAAGAATCAGGAAACCGCAGCAGATCGTGATTCCCGTGGACACGATTAGCGCAGGGATGGGAAGCTGTCCCTTTGTCGTGAGCTTGATCCAGCGACTGAAGGGCAGCGCATCATCGCGGGCGAACGCGTAGACCTGGCGCGACGTGCTGATAAGCGCGCTCAGGCCCATGAACGTCTGGATTACGGAGAACAGGCCCATGATTCCCATTGCCCACTGCTTGTTCAGCGCGTGCTCAATGATGTTGGCCATTGGCAGGTCTGCATTGATGAGCGCCGTCATGCTCTCGGCAGAGGGGTCGATAACGGCGGCAAGAATGCAAAGGATCAAGAAACCAAGGATCCAGCAAAGACCCACAGACATGAGAATGCCAAACGGAACTGCCACCGATGCGTTGCTGACCTCCTCAGCAAGGTGTACGCATGAGTCCTGACTGCTGATCGTCCAGATCGCGGCCATCCACGAGAGCATGAAGCTCATGCCATACGGATATGAGGTGTAGTTCGACGTATCGCCGAATACAAAATCGCCGGAGTTCAACGGCAGTCCTTTGTGCTTGATTCCGATGGGCAGCGCGATCACGATCACGCAGATAGCAACAATGTTAAGGATGATCGTGAACGTTTGGAACTTGGCCATGATGCGGTTCGGGAAGAATCCAAGGAAACACTGGAGCAAGCAAACGGCAACAAAGACAGCGAACGTGACGCCGTTCGAGGGCTCGTAGCCAGTGCCCAAAGTGACAGACGCAAGGATCTGCTCCGCGGCACCGTAGTTGATACTGCCCACACCACCAATGAGTCCGAGCGAGTCCGAGTATCCGCACAAGAAGCTCAGATAGCTCTTCCACTTCGGCGGAGAGAACATGTACGTCCACCAGTAGAGTCCGCCGGCCGTCGGCATCGCCGAAGCCATTTCGGACATGTTGATACCAATGCTCATGATGAAGACGCACGGCACAAACCAGCCCCATGTAATGCCAACGCCGCCGGCCGGCAGCTGATCCGTGAGCACAGACGCAATGCTTGGAGCCACGCTCATGATCGAGAAGCTCACACCGAACAGCTCGAGGGGGCTGTATTCACGTTTGAGTTCGGCCTTGTATCCCAAGGACTCGAGCAGGTCGTTGTCGGCATTGACACCTGGAATTGCCGAGGCCCTTGGCCCCAGAACGGCCCTCGACGCATAGCTCTTGTGGGTCGCCGCGGTGACGGCCGGCGCTATGTTCGAGTCGTCACTGCTGCTCTTGGCCTCCAAAGTAATGGCGTTGTCTCCTCCTTTGCTAGCAGACTTTCCTGACCAGGGAAACATTCTGTAGACTTAATTTGTTGCGCAGCTGGATTGAGTCTTCGCCCTCACTCGTTGTCGATCGGCTGCTTTTATGGGTTCAGGAAAAAGATTAAGATCCAGAATGGTTCCTCCACACCACCCCCCAAGCCTTCGAATAGACGCATTCGAGTTTCGCTCAGGCCGTTGCGCCGCGTGGCTGGCATATTCTTGACATATTTGCGCTATGTACTTGTCCCTTATGTATCTACGTATATTCCAGTGTGCTAGCTGTGTTCCACGGGCCTCTAAACCGCTGAAATTTCGCTGGAAAGAAGTTCTTAATTTTACCCTTTTGCCAAAACCCTTTGCCTCCTCGGAATCTTATCTACTGGGTAAGGGTATCGCCCTTAGCTAGCCGCGCTCGCTGATTATGTTGAATCCGGTTATGATAGGCGCCCTCGTGCGCGGCCCTCCCTTCTGCCAATTGCTGGCGCGCCAGCCCGAAGCATAGCTAAACAAGCACGCATTTATACATGTTTGTATATATATTGTGCTCACCAGAAATCAGCAGCTTTTTTACGTCGGATCGCACGCACGGCGATGATTCACCAATTATCACCCAATGCCTTGAACAAACCCTTGCCGATAGCGGCGGCACCCCAATCGATAAAGCATGAAAAGACTGAGCCATGCGGGGTAGCCACTTAACGTGTTTCCAGTTGTTCTCCACTCCTAAGCATTCCTAAATCGTGATTTTAGACTATAAGCGAGCCATTGTTTTATTTAGCTCGCCTCAAGCCGCACCTAACAGCGCTGGCCGAGGCGTGCTGCAGCTCGACACGCCAACCGTATCATGAGTAAGATGTGTCACCAAAATGCAGCCTGGTGTAATTCCGCGGATCCATGATGGAGCAGGTCAAGGCAGGCAGCTGATATCGGCTAGCGCAATTTTTATGCAGTAAGAAATATCAAAGTTCGGTGCTTATCAGATCAATCCCTAGTTATCTAGTAGCCGCCACGCATATCGAGCACAGACTTGGTAATGTGTATGGCACATATCGTGGTTTTAGCAGTCCAGATTGTTTTAAACGTCTCTAATCTATTTTAGTCTATGAGCTGAGCTGAAGGTTCCACATTTCACCTTCAACAGGTACCCCGAACTCATGATGCACAAACTCTTCATACACCTTGAATCCGTTACGAGCATAGATGCGGCGAGCAGCCTCGAGAGGCTTGTGGGTCCAGAGCATGATCCGCTTTTGGTCGCAATCCTTGGCGAACTCTATGCACTTCTGCACAAGTGCACTGCCAATGCCACGTCTTCTTGCAATGGGTTCTACATGGAACAGCCGGAGCCGCGCAGTTCCTTCTCCCTCGTCGGTGATCAGGACACCGCCTGCAAATGCCTTGTCGATTTCGGCTATGAAGCACCGGTCGCGGTCTGGCTTGTAGTTCCTGATGAACTGCGCAGCTGTCTCCATCTCAACGGCCTCGAGCTGGGTGCCCCACCCCATTGTCTCCGCATACATCTTCACCTGTCGCGACACAAGAAGCGGCACGTCCCCAGTGCCGTGATTGCGGATGGTGAAACCGAGCTCGGCATGCTGCACTTCAGGACCATTGAGCAGCAGGTAAGCTCGTGAAAATGAGCTGACGAGATCGGCCAAGGATGCCGCACTAAGGCTTTTCAGCGTGCCAGCAACGAACCCGTTTTGCGCCGCGTTGAGCTGCTCGAGAGTAGCCTGGCCCTTCTCGGTCAACTTGATCGGCTTCTTGCGCGAGTCTTCGTCGTGCCCACGAGTCACCCAATGATTTGTGTGCTCGAACTTGCTTATCATCCGACTAACCTGGCCGCGGTCTAGTCCGAGCTCAGTTGCCAAAAATGAAGCATTCACAGGCTGGTGAGCACCGATCTCGTAGAGGATCCGTGCCTCCAACAGCGAACAGTTAGTGCCCGAGAACTCAGGGCTCAAAACACCGATATGCTTCGTATAGAAGCGATTGAATTTCCTAACAAACTCTACTTCTGTTTCGCTCATTGCTAGCTCTAGCTGCGGTCAGTTTCGTAGAACTCGAATCAAGATCGACAGATTGTTGCAAAAGTCAACTGTTGCAAACGTCAACTGTTGCATGAGTCAACTGTTGGATGAGTCAACTATTTTGTGAGTCATGCTCCATGATACTGACGTCACGTCGACGCTGGCTCAACGATATTTGCTGGACATCATTTGCACGCTGTCGAGCAGTTGACAAAGCACCCCTGCGTGTACTATATTTAGTTGCGGAAGTCAACGTTTTCTAGGCCGATACCGCATCGGTCGTTGTGGGTTCGAATATAGGTGCAGAAAACCAAAAATGCGACATTTTGTATATCTGTAAATTCTACATGTCGCGTAAGTATATAAATAATTAGAGATGCAAATATTAGAAGCGTGTCCGCTCGTGGAGCAGCTTTCGGGCCAACGGTGATGACATTGGCGGTTTCTGACGCTCTTGAACCCGTCTTTCAACTTCCTGCTCGATTACATCTCGCAGATCTGTTTGCAGTCTCGCAAAGACCTGGTCCAGCTCCTCTTCGCGCTCGCGGATCTGGTTTTCGCGCTCCTTCAGCTCAATCTCCTTGCGGCAGATCTTTATAATGTCGAGATTCAGCAACGTTGCCGCTGTTGGCCGGTGCGAGGGCGTGATCTGCAGACAGGCCGCAACTGTTCGCGCCAGTGTTTGAGAGTAGCACGCCGGCAGCGGCTTGAACTTCCCCTCCTGAACGCGCTGACTCAATTGCAGGTGCGATTTGGCCTGGAATGGCGGGTGTTTCGCACAAAGCTCGTATATTACGCAACCAAGACTCCATATATCACTTGCTGGAGTCGAGGGCTGGTCAAGTAGAACCTCGGGGCTCATATAATACGGCGTGCCGACGTATGTTGTCGCAAGCGGATGCTCGCCGTCAAGTAGTTTCGCAAGGCCGAAATCACCGAGTTTGACGTTCGTGTATGGCTTGCCCTCGTCCAAGAATATGTTCTCCGGTTTTATGTCTCGGTGCAGCACAAATGAATGGGGCTGGGCCTTATCCGCAAGTGTGCCGGTTGGTGCCAAAATGGCCGCTGGCTGCGGAGGAGCGTCGGCATTGCAATGGCAGCGATATAGTGCGAGGCACATCTGGGTCAAGACGTTCCACACTTCGTGCTCCGGATAGTATGTTCCTTCGGCCTTCAGGTTGCGGATCACACCCGCGAGATCGCCTCCGCCGCAGTATTCCATGTACAGGTGCACCTCCTGCGAGGCCGGGACGTGCTCATGGTGCAGGTAATGTACAATGTTTGGGTGCACGAGCGACTTCAGGATGCGGAACTCGGCAATCAGCTGCGTGCGCTCCTTTTGATTCATGGCTTTGTACGAGATCTCTTTCCTCGCCAGCACGGTACCGTCCGAGCGCGTCACCTTGCGAATGACGCCGAACGATCCGTGCCCAATGACATCCTGCGGATCGTAATCCATGTTGGGCTTGAAGTGCAATCCAAAGTGCCAACCCGAAGTGCCGAGCCAAGATGTCGATCCTGTTTTCGCGATCGCTAGAGGCAAAGGATATCGTGTGATGCCCGCGATAACATCGTGTTTACATGTTGCCGCATAAAGAAACCTCGAAACACTTGCTGGGCTAGGGCAATCGCGAGGAAGGCCCGGAGCCGCGGGTCAGACTGCTTCAGTCGTGCCTTCTTAATTGCTTCAAGCAATTGCGATTTCAATTTTAAAGCATGAGTAAAGTAATTTTTAAGCTCTCCTAGCTCTCTCTGCGGCAGTATTTCTACATCTCCCGCGTACGCTACCTTACAATCTGAGACTTTCTGCGGCCTTCCGATAACCACATTCTTTCTGTCGTCGACTTCGTATCGTCTATCCTCTAAAATCCAACGTGGTTTTCTGTAGAATTTGTTTGCATAATGCGCCTGTAACCGCCAGTGTGTAAGGCCATGGAGTAGCCGCCTACGATAATAACTGCTTGACACGATAATTGTCTACGACTATAAGAGAGATACAGTGGTTTCATTTCCGATCTAGTGAGTTTTTAAAGATAGCCGAATTGCCAAGTAAACGAGCATTGTTGAGCTAGTGAGCATTTCAGAGATAGCTCGCGTAGCAGATCTGTACATTGCAGTGCTGCTGAGCATTTTAGATTCAGCGAGCATTGCAGATCAACGAGCATTGCAAATCAACAAGCATTGCAGATCATGGAGTTCTACAGATCTAGCAAGCATGGTCGGGAGGATGACAATCCTTTATAGCACACGCTCCTACGTGCTTAGTGCTACGTGCTACGTGCTACGGAGCGCTATCTACTGAGTGCTGATCTGAGTGCATGAACTATTCGAACCCCCTCGACCGCGAAGCAGAAGGGTCCCTGCGGCAGCCAGAGGGCAATGCTTTTTACTTTACTTTATCTAAGATGATTCATACACGCTCAGTTATTTGCTGCACAGCACGCGCGAGAACTCGTCGTAATTGATCTGGCCGTCGCCGTCGATATCAGCCGCGCGAATCATATCATCAGCCTCTTCATCAGTGAGCTTGTCACCTATGGACGTGAGGACGTGGCGCAGCTCTGCGGCAGAAATGAGGCCGTTTCCATTTCGGTCGAAGACGCGGAACGCCTCGCGCACCTCCTCCTCGTTGTCCGTGGTCTTCATGCGACGCGCCATCATGGTCATGAATTCAGGGAAGTCAACTGTGCCGTCATTATCCATGTCAATCTCGTTGATCATGTCCGAAACCTCTGCCTCGCTCGGGGTCTGGCCCAGCGAGCGCATCACGGTTCCCAACTCTTTCGACGTGATCTTACCATCGCGGTCCTTATCAAACAAAGAGAACGCCTCGCGATAAGCGTTGATCTGTTCCTCGCTCAGCTTGTCCGCCATTGCTTTGCTCTTGTCGCGGTGGTGGTATGACGGATTGTCACTGTCGAAGCGTTGGCTGACTCACCGGCCTTCAGCAAGCCCCTCCTCTCTCCTTAACGATGGGCACGGGTTCGCCACTACCGGTATCAGATTTTAATTAGTGATCGGCCACAAACAGGCCACAAGCGCGTCAAGCGGGCTGAGAATGTGACTGGGAACACCATCATTGGGAGCGATGGAAACAACATACAATACCTGGTCAAATGGCGTCTAACAACATATGTGCACAATCTGAGTAATCCCATCGGCGACGCCAGGTCCGCCTTTGGTAAGCCTGCGAGATCGGCGAATGTGCAGGTAAAGCTAATTCGTTCGTAAGCAGCTGCGTGTGAACTGCGACTCTATCTTGCATTATGCAGCGCCGCAATTCGCCGATCCCGTGCGGCTTCAAACCGCGAGCCGGTGAAACTTTCTGCGAAACGGTTCGTGCGTGAAAGTTCGATATGTGTCTTCAGACCCGGCTGTACGCAACGTGCACAACGTATCCACCGTGCATGATTTCCTGCGTGCAGACTCAAATACGTCATACCTAGTTATATTATAGGATCGCGGTTGTTACATTCAGTCAAGCTGCGCACAACCTTATTTCAAGGAGCTCAACACAACGTGGTACACAAATGTATAGTACACTGTTCGCCAAACTGCGAGTTTCCGCGTGTTATACAGCACTCGCTCAATTTGCATTATAAATAAGCAGCCAGTCCTCCTCCTCGCCAATCGTACCGCTATGAAACCCTGGTATCGGGCCACACACATGGGCCGTACATAGGCATGCATCACCTGATGCCTCGAAGGGTTCGCACTGAGTCGATGGCCGCGCAGTAGCATGGATATTTCTCATGAATTTAGAGAAATCATCTCGGGATCCATAGCAGGGGCTGTAGGCAAGCTGTTCGAGTATCCGTTCGACACGACCAAGGTCCGCCTCCAGGCCCAATCGTTGTCAAACCCGCAGTACAAGGGAGCCGTCGACTGTCTGGTCCAGACCTTGCAGAATGAGGGATTCCTTGGCATGTACAAGGGCGTAAGCATGCCGATCCTCGCCGCGTCGGTGGAAAACGCGGTGCTCTTCAGCTCGTTCAACTTCTTCGACCGAAGCCTCGAGCAGGCGGCCCCGCGTCCAGCGCAGCGCGCCGTGATCTGCGGGAGCCTGAGCGGCCTCGTGGCCTCGTTCGCGCTCACGCCTATCGAGCTTGTGAAATGCCAGGTCCAGGTCGACTCTGCCTCGAAGCATGCGAACATTCTTCGCGTGATGCTTAACACCTGGCGAGCAGATGGCTTGGCGGGATTCTGGAGGGGGCAGACCGGAACTGCGCTGCGCGAGTGCGGCGGAAGTGCGGCCTGGTTCGGCGCTTACTATGCTTTGAAACAGGATTTCGGATCAGTGCTTGCGGGCGCAGCCGCGGGCGTCAGCTACAATCTGTCTTTGTATCCTGCAGACTCGATCAAGTCGCGCATGCAAACCGATAGGCTCAATGGCCAGAAATCTAGCCTGACCTTTCTTCAAACTGGGCGACAGATCTTGAAACAGAGCGGTATTAGAGGACTGTACAGGGGCGGTTTAGTGACCTGTTTGCGTGCAGGGCCCTCGAATGCCATAATATTCACGGTGCACGATCGCGTCACAGAACTGCTGAGCTAGCGGCCCAATATAGACAGTACTAATATAGATGGTACTGTTAAATGTGTTTATAGATTTGTTTAATAGATACTTTGCCATGAACATAGATCAACTCAGTTAGTGAAGTGGCTCGCCATGAAGGGCATAGATCAATTGATCGATTGTGCAGTCTACCATACACGATTCTCGACCAAGTGCATTGCGGGCTCTATATATGTTAATAAATCACATCTAGAAAGTGCATTGTGCATAATTCGGCTGCACAGACGAAACCAGGATCCGTTTCAGGCCTTCTGTGTATATCACGTGCTTGTTCAGGGACACCGCCTGCTGGACCTGTTAGAGCCTCCAATGGCTTGCAACATACAACACACGCCACATATCCAATGAGTACACAGATCGCGCCCAGTCCCACCAAGAACACCAGCCATGAAGCGGCTTCTCAGTTCTGGGGGAGCCGGCCCTGCCTGCGGCTGCGTCACGTGCATGACGACATCTTGATTTTATAAGCACTGCGAAAGAGTATATAAGCACAAGCGACCGCGCAAAAGCTCCCGCTTGCTCAATATAGCATTGACGAGACTTATAGGCGGCGAATACTCACGCTTTTTTCCGTGGCAGGTGCCTCCATTTACCGACTCCTTTATTGTATTTGAGTATTTTGATTAGACTGGATTAACTGCCTTAAACACGGAAGTGTAGCAAACGAAGAAAGAAGAAGCCTTTTAATTTTACATTCTTTTTAGCGACTAAAAAGAATCCGTGTAAGAAGCTAAAACCATCAAAATATCGAAGCATGGGCGACGTTTCCGAGTTCCGCTCTGTTCTTGGGCAGCTCGACGCAGTGAAGCCGCCGGGCGTCAGTGGCAGCCGAATTCGCAAGCTCGTGGACTTTGTCAACGAGCACCCAGCCGACCACAAGGCCGTGGTCGATGCTCTCGTTGACCAGAACAAGCGCAGCGCCGTGGCAAACAAGCTCGGCATGCTGTACGTCATCGACGCCGTGGCCAGGGCCTACCAGGACGAGGCGAAGAAGCCGAACGCAAACCCCGGCTTTGAGGCGGGCCTGACCGAAATCCGGTCGCGGGCACCGCAGCTCATGGAGGATCTTGCAATCCGCCGCCAAAGTGCTGAGCAGTTCGAGAAGATGCGCAAGCTGCTTGAAATCTGGTCAAAGGCAGAGACTTTCAGCGAGTCTTTTTTGAACGAGCTGCGCACGACACACTTCCGCGAGCCTTACTCAACGACTCCGCCTGGATCGCCCCCCGCGAGGTGGGCGGGGCTTCCTGAACAGGCTTCGAAGCCCGATCCGCCCAAACAGGCCGCGGCAGTGCCAAACGCGGACGCCTTGTTCGGCATCCTGCAGAACCTCGCATCTTCAAAGCCCGAAACTAAGCCGAACCCGGCGCAGCCTCCGAAACCCGCGGAGTCCAGCGGTGCTGATGCGCTGCAGCAGCTCTTGGCCTCTAAAAGCGGCTCTGCCGCGGACAGCGACCCAAGGCTTGCTGCACTCAGCGGGGCGAAGCCGACGTACCAGCGCGGCCGTGATGCTGCGAGCTGCGGTGCGCACGAGCGCAACCGATCCAGGTCCCCTTCGAGGCAAAACTCACCAACTGAGGTTCTGCAGCCGAAGTCGCGTGCTGGCGATGCCACGCGCAATTTGAGCCGCGACGAGTCCCTGATGCCCGACCGGATCCGAGTATTCTCGAGAACGCTTTATGTTGGAGCGATCCCTGACAGGTACGAAGAGAAGGACCTGCGCAAGGACTTGCAGGACGTGGCCCCGATCCAGTCCTGTGTGTACAATGCCGAGAGGCACCATGCGTTTGTGAAGGTGCACTCCCGCAAGGACGCGGACGCGATTCGCGACGGCTTTGAGAAGCTCAACCGCGAGGGCTCGACGGTGCTCCGCGTTAAATGGGGCGTCGGCTTTGGGCCGCGCGACTGCTTCGACTACTACCGCGGCGTGTCTGTGATCCCGCTCATGCGTCTGACGGACGCCGACAAGAAGTGGTCGGTCAGTGCGGAGTTTGGCGGCACGGGCGGCAAGCCTTTGGAAGCGGGCATGGTCATGGAGGAGCCCGACATCGAGATCGGAGCAGGAAACCTCGGCTCGAAGAACATCCAGAGACAGCGGATGATGCAGCAGCAACAGCAGCAGCAGCAGATGATGATGATGATGATGGGCGGCGGCATGCCTGGCATGATGCCAGGAATGCCCGGGATGCCTGGGGCTGCGCCTGGAGCCGCTCCTGGCCCCATGCCGGGAATGCCCGGAGCCATGCCCGGCGCCATGCCCGGCGGAATGCCTGGAGGTATGCCCGGTATGCCCTTCCCAATGATGCCCGGGTTCCCGATGGCTCCTGGCGGTGACAACATGCAGCAGATGTTCGCGCAGATGCAGCAGCAGATGCAGCAGCAGCAGAACCAGCAGGGGAAGTAGTGCCCAAGTACCAGCCGGCCAAGTACCAGCCGGCCAGTTCGCGACGCGAATAGTAATAAATATAAGACGAGGATCCCGACCCAGATCCGAACAACCCCAGGAAATACCTCCTTTAAATATATGTATATATAGATCTAATAGGAGAAGTGAGCGCTACGCGACCACTACTCTCCAGCATCTTGCGAGTTTATTTATGTACATTAGAGCAGATCCTTAATCTGTTCAAAGTAGTTCTTGTCAACGGTTTTCTCGATCTCCTGCTTCGTGAGCCAGGCAAACTGCGTGGCCGCTGACTGGGGCTGGAACTGGCCATGCAGAATGTGCGACTTGATCAGGAACTCGGGAGTCGGGCCATCGTGGACCACCGCAGCGGGCTTGCTCGACACGGTCCACACGTTCATGAATTCTCCGCCAAGCTCGCGAAGGCCTGCCTCCGCGGCCTCGTGGAGACTGTGCGCATCGTCCGCAACGTCGAACGCGGGCAGCCGCCAGCTCTTTTGTTTAACGACCAGATACAGCGTCTTGTCCAGTTTCCGGGCCAGGCTCGTGGCGTCCTCCTCGCTGGCCGTCTGCCGCGGCGCGGGCTTAACTCGCTCCTGCTCATCGGGCACGATCGTCACGTCCTGCTTGAACCGCCGGTCGCGGTTATGTTTGATATCTGGGAGCCCAGCCGGGAAGTAGGTGTTTTTGTTGCGTGGCACGGGCCCGCGCTGAACGTCATTGAACTTGCGCTGCGCCAAGGTTCCGCGCTTGAAGTAGAACCAGCTCGGGAACGTCCACATGAGACGCCTCTCGAGCTCGCTCATGTATTTATAGTACGCCGCGGCAAACGCCGACGGCTCCGGCGTCACCACGGGTATCCTGCTCAAGAGCAGACTGGCTTTCAATGGTCTGGCCATGGCTCTCTGGCTCTAGTATTGACGAAATTTCAGTACTTATTCAGAATCGGGTTTTGGCCGTATCCCCGGCCCCATAACTCCAGGGCACGGGTCGGCCTGAAACAGGCACAAGTCATTGGGATCATAAGCGGGCGGTATATTGTGTAGCTAAATGAGAGTAATGTTCGTATAGTTCTAAATGGACTGTCGGAATGTCCTGTTCGGTGGCTCGCAGCCGCGCTGGCAACTCGCTCGCTAGTCTCAGTTTCTGGCGCCCCTACTGTGGTGTATAGTCTGCGAATCGTCGCAGTCTGGTGAAGTATGTGCTTTCCGAAAAAGGCACAATTGTTTCAGTACTGTTTGCAGATTCTGGGTAGTCTACTGTGGGTAGTAAGGCTTCGGTCTGAGAGCTTCGGGGCGCCAGTGTGCCGTATGGGAACCTGAAGCTCGTCATCATGGGCTTTACATTTCTTCTTCCCGTCAGAACCTTGCTCGTTTCATTGAGCAGCCTTCCAGGTTTCCAATGCCTGGGTTTGAATATAGCTATCTCACCTACGTGATGTTCATCATCCAGGCATTTATGCAATTGGTCAAGGTTGTAACGCGAATACTTGACGTCGTCTCCTTTAAGAGCAAAGACGATCGAGCCCGTGTGATCAACGAATGCAGTCATATTACCCTTGTACTCATAGCATTTCAGCAGCTCTGTCATGTTGAGCTGAAATTTAGGCTCTGGATCTGTTGTGTACCTCGACACTCAGGCGTTGGAGAAGCTGCTCCAGATCAGAAGGGCGGCCACGATTCTTTTCACCTTGGGGAGATTCATTGTTATCCTTTGCGCTCCTGTATGTGCAATGCGTCCTCTTAATATAGGACATTTTGAGATGCTGCTGACGGCGGGGTGGAGCAGCAGGCCGGTTGAGTCAAACATTGCGTTCGAGTAATATCGGCAATTGCTGGATAGGCTATCTTGTTAGATCGGCTAGGTTGCTAGATCGGCTAGGTTGCTGGGTCGACTAGGTTGCTAGATCGAGTTGGGAAATTTCCCGGCCTGAGTTTGCTTCGAAAAATGAAGCGTTAGCCGCGCTCCCTACGGCCCCTTTCTGGCAAACAATGAATGCCCTCTCCCTAGTAATCTCGGGGTATTCACCATATTCGTAGTTCAATTGTTGACAAAAAAAGCTTCCCTTAATGCGACTCTGATTTGACACCCAAGCAGATGGCTCTGAGAACAAACGATCGTTCTGTAATCTCTCCACATCTGTGAGAACCGTTGAGTAGTAACTAATGGGTATAAAAACGACAATCGATGAACGTAAGTCAGTAACAGAAGTTTTTGGCATAGTTTGCAGCTACGCTACGGAAAGACTTCCCCAACAATGTGCTCGGGTCATTTTAACGGCATCATATCACAAGTTAACCAAGTTTCTCGAATAACACCATGTAGACAGTGACCACCATCCCGAGCCCACCTATGAAAGCGGTTGTGAGAAACGTGAGCCGATGATATTCAATGTCCATGATTTTACACCCATAAAAACTGCCCATTGTTACCGAAAATAATATAAAAAAGCCCCTTTTAGTCGCCAAGAAAGTTCTCTTGCTTGGTGAAACGGTCTGATCTCCACTCCTTATCCCAGCTTCCAGGCAATGGTAGTTAAAATACGCATAACAGCAGGCAATCGCCAGGCACAATAGCAGTCTCACCCAAAGAGGCAAGCTACGTACTGCACCCTTCAGACGAGTTAGCTGCCTGTGCATCTTCGGGCTCACGACTCCCACCATGGCTCAATCGATCTCACAAGCTTTGTAATAATTGTTCATAACACCGATTGCCAAGGGTGCCATAGGTACCTTGCAAGATGTACCTGGTGCTACCGTACGTCAATGGGCTCGCCACCGATTAATGAAAATGCATAACATTCTGTCGTATATGTCTCTTCTTCATGCACTGCTTCCTTCAGAACCCCATGTACAACAGGAAACATGTGACCGGTATCAGTGACTAAAATATGCATGTGTCAACTAAACACTTCGAGTTATTCGATCACTCTGCCTTCCTATGCTGCCATGTTATGTGTAGGGATTGTGTAATTGAGCGCCGAACTACCCTGCATTATATACAGTTTGCCTCAATGCCATACATCCCATTGTCGTGTATCATTTGTGTCATGTTGTCATGCATCACCATATAACATCCGACACCATATAACATCCGAGTAGGCTCTTGGGTGTTTGTTGCCATTCGACGGCGGTTCAAACACAGTAATCTATATCTCTTATGAACAATCGGACCTTCACTAAAGTACATACTCTTTGGAGTTGATTCAGACTCATTCAAGCTGGCTGCATTCGGATCAATTTAAAATGACGTAATTGTCTCTGCACCGGCGGTCGCACAGGGTCTGCTGCATATGCAGCCCGTGCCCTTGAGGAGTCTATGGAGATCCCGTTCGGGCAGCAAGGTTGCCTTCCCCAGAAAGAAGGTTTCAATGGTCGCACCGCTCACTTGGCCACATAAATAGACACATTTTCATCTTCGTTGATTGTAACTATCCCGAATCTAAGTGATTTCAATGAGCTCTTTGTTTGTTCCTCTCATCCTTTTCAACGGCGCGAGTGCCACGTTCAACGATGCTGCCAACAGCGTTGTTTCTGCAGCGAGTGTCCTCAATGACCAAGTTGGCGGATGGTCTTCTGCCCAGGGTCTTCAGGGTGCGCTCGCCATTCAGAACAAGTTCCCTGCTCTTTCCTCTGCGCTCGGAGGCTTCCAGGACTCCGTCAAGTCTGCCAGCTCCAGCGACATCGATGTCCAGACCGTCCACCACTTGTCTGCATCACTTTCCGAACTTCTCGACTCGTTGAGCAAGAAGGCCGCTGACTTCAACGCCGTTGCAGCGGGGGGCATTGCCGCCGGAGACCTGAAGGCCTTGAGCACCCCGGCCACCGACATCATCGACAGTTTTATCAAGGCTGTCGACGAGCCCAAGTGGAACCAGGTCAGCGGTGATCTACACAGCCTCGAATCGAAGCTCAATGATGCCAACAAGGTGTACGGAATCAGCCCTCTGCAGTTCAGCCCGGACCCCACGTTCAGCGGCAAGTCCTCGGCCGTTGCTGGAACGAAGCCCTCAGGGTCCTCAGTGGCTTCCAACAAGAGCCCGTCTGCGTCTGAGGCTACTGGGAAATTTGGATCGACCCTGAAGTCTGGATCCAGTGTTGCCAAGCCCACGGCCAACATCTTTTCGTCGAATGGAACTACTAACGGCACAATCGCCAGCACCCATGATGCGCCTCACCTCAAGAACGGAGCTGCTAACCACGCTACTGGCCTTGCAGCTGTTGGCGCTGCTATCGCTGCTGGAGCAGTCGCCGCACTTGTTTAGTAGCGCTTGTTCGATAGTGCTACTAACGCCGTTCCGGTTGAGTTGCCGACGAGCTTGGTGTCTCCCGCCTATATATTATTACAGCAATGGTCATTAATTAAGTTGTTCTACCGTCCGTAGCAGCAGCAAAGCTCTTTGCAACAGTGGCGCCGTATAGGCGAAATAAAAGTACGTTTCAATAAGTTAAGAGTATTCAATCAACAACCTCCTCCAGTACCTGCTTCGCGTGTTGCGCACGCTCGATCTCCTTCTCAGACTCGTCAGGGTTTTCTGGAGTGGCCATGTGATGAGAAGACTGGCTCAAATTCGGCAGATCCATGACTGCCGTGTTCGTGGCAGCGTTAGCCGTGGCCGTGCTATCTGCGTAGTGAGACCCACTCATAATGTCTGTGCCAATCACTGATCCCTTGACTTCAGGTGGGGAAGGCCCGAGCGCAAGGTGTCGTAGCTGGTTGACGCTAAAGACACATTTGTGGATTGTCTGCAGAAGCAGCGCAGGCTTCAATGGCTTGCTTAGATATTCGTCCATCTGTGCCTGCATGCACCGATCGCGGTCGCCCAACATCGCGTGAGCTGTGAGAGCAACGATCGGCGTTCTGGTCCGAATGCCGATGTTCTGCGCCTCCCACTCTCGGATGCATGCCGTGGCCTCGAAGCCACCCATTTCTGGCATTTGAACATCCATCAACACAACGTCGTACCGCTTCCTCTTGACAGCATCAAACGCCTCTCTGCCGTTCTCAACGACTTCGACGTGGTGCTTGTAATTCTCTAGGATCCTTACGGCGAGTTGTTGATTCACGATGTTGTCCTCTGCAAGCAAGATGTTGTACTGCTGCATGCCATCCTGGTTTCGCGGGGCGGCACGACTCTCGAGCGCAGACCGCATTGCCGTTGCCAGGTCATGAACCGGGCATGGCGTGTTCGCGTACGAGGAGATACCCAAATCTAAGCACAGCTTCAGATTCACGCGCGGTATGTGTTGGTTCAATAAAACAAGAGGGATATACTTGAGGTACTGCAGATTGCGCAGTTCTGCCGCAACCTCAAGAGTATCCACAATAATAACATCGTATTTCGGGCAGTCCTTCTCATTCCGAAGCGGGCTTTCTCCTACACTGCTGTAAACATGGCAAACGAGCCTCAGCTTGTCTAAACATTCGATGATCTGATCCCTCATATCATCGGGGTGCACCGTGTTGATGAAGAGCACATGGTGTCCCTTGAATGGCACAAGGCTCTCAAGCAGCGGGCCCCAGGGCGGTGTCGTAGGAGTCAATGCGAGTGTGAAGAAGAACTGCGAGCCCTTGCCGTAGCTTGACTTGACCCATATATCACCTCCCATGAGATTAATTAGTCGCTTTGAAATCGACAAGCCCAAGCCAGTGCCTCCGAATTTACGCGTCGTCGATCCGTCAGCTTGACAGAATGTGTCGAAAATGACATCAAGCTTATTATTTTTGATTCCAATGCCCGTATCACTGACACAGAACTCAAGCATCATGTCGCCGTTCTCGTTGACCGGGGGCGTCGCCTTTCGCACAGTCAAAGCGACCTCTCCACGTTCGGTAAATTTGATCGCGTTTCCAAGCAGGTTCAGGATAACCTGTCGCAAACGGAAGGAGTCACCAACCAGAGAGTCCGGGAAAGAGTTGTCCGCATTGTATAAGAGTACCAGAGGCTTTTCGTTGGCCTTCACTGCGAGAGTCTTCAGCGCTCCAAATACAGTGCCTCGCACGGAGAACGCGATGCGCTCGATGGTCATTCGGTTGGCCTCGATCTTTGAGATATCGAGGATGTCGTCGATAATCGTCAGTAGCGAATCGGCTAGGTTGTGAACAATCGAAAGCATTTCTCGCTGATACTGCGTTAGCTCAGTATCCAAGGTTAGCTGCGTCATGCCAATGATTCCGTTCATTGGCGTTCGAATCTCGTGCGACATGTTCGCAAGGAACTCAGACTTGGTTCTGTTTGCCAGCTCTGCAGCCTCACGAGCCGCTGTGTTGCGCTGGATGCTATCACGCAGTGCGATAATCATTTGATTGATACGCGTCTTGAGGGCGTCCATTTCACCACTGGCCTCAACAGTTACCAGACCGTGCGTGAAGTCACCGTTAGTGACCGCATATGTGATATCACCAAATGCACGCACCTGAGACGTGAGGTTTGATGCCATTGTGTTAACATTCTGAGTGATATCCTTCCACAAACCGTCAACATCATCGACCTTGGCCGAGACACCCAGCTTACCTTCTACACCCACATCTTTCGCAACACGAGTGACTTCAGCAGCGAAGAGCCGAAGACGGTCAACCATTTGGTTGATTGTTGACTTAAGCGCGAGCACTTCACCCTGAGCGTGCACATCGATCTTCTGCGAAAGGTCGCCCTGGGCCACTGCTGTAGTGACGTGTGCAATCGATCTCACCTGGGTTGTCAGGTTTGACGCCATTACGTTCACATTCTCCGTGATTTCCTTCCACATACCTTCGACGTCCTGGACCTTAGCCTGACCGCCGAGTCTGCCTTCCGTACCCACGCGTCTGGCCAAGGTTGTCACTTCAGTAGCGAATCCCTGCAACTGGTCTACCATCTGGTTGATAGTCAGCTTAAGGGCCAGCACCTCGCCGTTACAGTGGGCAGTGACCTTTTGCGACAGGTCGCCGCGTGCCACGGCCGTCGTGACCTTGGCAATGTTGCGCACTTGATCGGTCAAATTCGATGCCATGGCATTCACGTTATCGGTCAGTTCTTCCCATATTCCCTCGACGCCATTGACGCGCGCTTGGCCGCCTAGCCGGCCCTCGACTCCAGTCTCACGCGCGACTCTAGTTACCTCGAATGCAAAAGTTCTCAGCTGGTCAACCATGGAATTGATCGTCTTCTGCAGCTCTAAAATCTCTCCCTGGGCGTGCACGTTGATTTTGCGTGAAAGGTCGCCTTCTGCCACCGCGCGCGTCACGTCTGCGATCTCACGCACCTGGTTTGTGAGATTCGATGCCATCACGTTCACGTTCTCGGTCAGCTCTCTCCAAACACCCACGGTTCCGGCACCCTCGGCCTGTCCGCCCAAGGTTCCTCCGGCCACTTCTGTGGCCACACGCATAACCTCACTCGCGAAGCGCTGGAGCTGGTCCATCATCGTGTTGATGGTATTCTTGAACTTCACGATATCAGGATCGAGTTCCTGGGAGTGAACAGTGACCTTCTTCGACAAATCGCCCTGCGCGACGGCAATGACGACCTCACCAATTTCCTGTAGGGCGCGCTGGAATGCTCTGTTAGCGTTCTGCGAGCGTCTAAGCTCAATCGCTAGTAAGTCCGCGTCCTTCGGCATGTTGTCGCCGATGTTGTCCTGGTTTACGAGCATAGACACCATCCCGTGCGCGTACGCGAGACGGCTCTCAAGGTCGGTCGCAGTCTTGAGCTGGTCTTCGATGTCATGTTGCTGCCTCTCGACGCGTTGGAACACGTCCTCCCAATTCATGTTCTGCTGCTGTGCCTCGTGCGCACGGCGCTCGACCCAGCGCACGCTCAGTTCGCGCTGGAGTCTGCGCAACGCGTCGCTGAGCTCGGGGCACGGAATCTCGCTACCGAGGTCGATGTTGTTGTCGCCCGTGTCGCAAAACTGGTTTATTCGTTCTGCCAGACGCACGTCCGATATATGCGGCTGCGCCGCGCTCTCTCTGTATACAGCCACGGCCATTCTATAGTTCTAATCTCCGCGTTCCTCCCTGAGACCTTGTATGTCTTCTGAGTCTGCTTGCTCGGCTCGCTTCCTGAGTACGTTCCTGGATGCGTCTCTTCGGCTGTTGTCTGCTAATTATGGGCACTGGGATGAGCCAGGCCGCTTCCTGAGTTCGGGGAAGCGTAAAGATAGTGTCTGGTCAGCAGAACTGGCCAGTAAAAGCTTAAGGAAGTGGAAACGGGCCGGTTTAAGTAGACAGGTGCCTTTTGAAGCGGTTCTGTGGGGCGAACGCAGGCTCTAATTAGATACGCTCCCGAATCTGCTTATAAATACAGAGCTCAACGCCTCATCATTTCTGAGTGACGCAGGACCAGCGCCTGCCCTCGCCCAGATAAGTCGAGCCTGGGCTCGCCGCGACGCAGGAGACCGTGCTGGGCCCAGCCATGCTCAAATGCAAATACGATGTGCTGTGCACAACGCTACAGTGACTGTGCAGCGATCACAAATGCGCGGATCTCCTTCTAAATCGGCCGTGGGATCACGGGATAAGCCTCGCTGCACGCAAGTTCTCTCGCCGCCCGTTGGCTGCGCGGGCTAATTTCAGCTCGCATCAGGCGCACGTGAATCAGTCGCTCACGATTCTGACCGACCTCGCGGCGGCTGACCGTGCCCTTATTTATACCTTCCCGCATTGGAGTGATCTAAACACACAGCCTTTAGGAGCAAGTGGATTATAGCAACCGCCCCTAAACGAGCGCCTTTGCGAAAGAGCATAATAGAGAATAATTTGAAGCGTGACAATGGGCACTTTCGAGGATCTGAAAGCGGCGTACGAGGCTGCTGGCCAGGGCCATGTGTTCGAGTTTGTGGACAAGCTCGACGCCGCGAGCAAGCAGGGCTTTGTGGCGCAGCTTGCGAAATTCGACCCCAAGGAAATTAATGACATTGTCGAGAAGGCCAAGGCCTGGAAGCCCTCGCAAAGCGATGTTGAGCCGCTGCCGGCGGCCGCCCAGGCGTCGGTGATCGGTGCGCCGAGCGACGAGGTTAAGAAGTGGCGCGACGTCGGGCTGCAAGCCATCAAGGACCAGAAGGTGGCTGTGCTTCTGCTTGCTGGCGGCCAAGGAACGCGCCTGGGCTCGTCGGCGCCGAAAGGCTGCTACGACATCGGCCTGCCGAGCCACAAGTCGCTGTTCCAGCTGCAGGCCGAGCGCATTGCGAAGCTCAGCCCTGCGATCCCCTGGTACATCATGACGAGCGGCCCTACGCGCGGGCCCACCGAGGCGTTCTTCCGCGAACACAAGTTCTTTGGCCTGGATCCGGCGAACGTCGTGTTCTTTGAACAGGGCACGCTGCCGTGCGTGACGCCCGACGGTAAGATCATCCTCGAGTCGACAGCGAAGGTCGCCGAGGCGCCTGACGGCAACGGCGGTGTGTACAAGGCATTGAAGGTCGAGAACGTCCTTGACGACATGGAGCGGCGCGGGATCGAGCACGTCCACATGTACTGCGTGGACAACTCGCTTGTGAAGGTCGCAGACCCTGTTTTCATCGGCTTCAGCGCGTCGCGCCACGCAGAGGTCGCCACGAAGGTCGTGCGCAAGCGCGCGGCCGCGGAGAGCGTCGGCGTGATCGCCTCGCGCGGCGGCAAGCCCTCGGTCATCGAGTACTCCGAGATCTCGCCGGAGCTGCGCGAGGCGCGCGACGCTGAGCACCCCGACCTGCTGAAAATGCGCGCCGCCAACATCGTGAACCACTACTACTCGTTTGACTTCCTGAGACGGTCGCCCGAGCTCGCGCGGCAGTCCATGCCGTTCCACATCGCGAACAAAAAGATCCCGTACGCGAACAGCGAGGGCCACACAACGAAGCCCGAGAAGCCGAACGGCATCAAACTCGAGCAGTTTGTGTTCGACATCTTCTCCGAGATCCCGCTGCAGAAGTTCGCATCCCTCGAGGTTGCACGCTCGTCCGAGTTCTCCCCCGTCAAGAACGCGCCCGGTACGGGCGAGGACAGCCCTGAGACGGCCAGGGACGATCTGCTCGAGGAGGGCAAGCGCTGGCTGCTTTCTGCAGGTGCGAGCTCGGCCAACCCCGTGGAGATCGCTCCTGCCGTGAGCTACGACGGTGAGGGCCTCGAGAAGTTCAAGGGCGAGGCCGTGGATCGCACGTTCATTGACAAACTCTAATCCACCACTGCTTAGCACCGCCTAGTAGCCCAGCTCAGCTTGGCGAGCACATAAACGGGCAAATCAACTGGAGACTCAGACTCAATCGAGTGCGGTTTCCTGGACGCATCAGCTGGAAAAAGCAAAAGATAAATATCTTTTCATACATAGATCTATTTTTTAGATTTCGAAATTAGTTTGTTTTTCTTGTTTTCAAGTTTGGTTAGGAATCTAGACGGCGCTCAGGACGGGTCGTTCTGGCGCGCAGCGAACAGGCGGCTGCTATGGTACAAATGCTAATAAAGTAGGCTGCTGAGAGCAGAAAAGAAGAGGCCGGTATCAGCAGGTCCTGGAGCAGGTCCTGCTAATCTGCGGGGCATGGAACATGGAGTGCAAAAAGAGGTGCGAAAAAGCACGAATAGGGCGCGAGAGAGCGTACAAAGGGGCGCGCGAAGGCGCGAAAAATGGAGTCACGGTGGAGAAACAAAAGCGGTGCAGGGCTCAGCGTGTGACGACGAGCGACTCGATGTACTCCTGCAACGAACGGTTTTCTGTTTGGAGCTTCGTGCAGTTGTCCTTGATAGACTTTACGCTCGACAGAATGGATCCGAGCTCATCCTGCATGACCGTGGCTTTCGCCCTGAGTTTCATTGTAGGCTCGCTCTCGACAATTACCGGGACGACCTCGCTTCCCGTGTCCACGGGCGTACTGGTCTCCGTAGGCGGGCTCACGTCTTCAGTAGCCATTATTCGGGCGTCTGCGGATAAGACTAGCACAGATGTGGTTGTTTGGCCCTTTTCAGCTATACTTCGGTCTCAACAAACTGTTGCTAACGGATGTTATGCGCGACACACGCTATAAAGACTCAAATCTAGGACCCATCATATAGGCTAAGTTCCACCCGGCCCTTGCCCAGCCAGTCCACATCCGTTCCAGCTCATTCTCGTGTTGTGAACGTGGGGGGGTTGACCATTCGTGGGACAGCACGGTCTAAATATCCAGCGCGCGGGTTTTATATAGAGAAAGTAGACCTATCAAGTCTTACTGGCGCGCGCATTCCTGCTATTTCCGGTGCCAGCACCGCGCTCGCGCTGGCCACGGCGCGGGGTAGCGAAACGAGCGTAATCAGTCGTGATCCGCGCTCAGAGGGGCCGATAGATCGGGTAGATAGCGCGGCTCGGCCAATCCCTCGAAAAAGCAAAAGGGCAATTGAACTGTTTAGGGCACAAGGCTGCCTGCGGGCGAGCCCAAAATATGTGCGCACGCCCGCAACTCTGGCGAGCTGAATTTTCTGGCTTCGAAAAGTGACGTCACTTCTGTCAAGCGTCGGGAACTCGCTTGAGCCATGCCTGTGCCCTTGCCCGAAGTGGGCGCCGCGATATTGCCAGGTCCGAGGCGGCCCGCGGGGCCAACTAGGCGAGCGCGAACGCAGATCAACTCATGAGCGCGAAGGCGGCGGCTGCCGGCAAGCTTTTTATAGACGAGTTCAAGGCCCCGCGGGATGTATACAAAACTACTAAATTCCCTATAGTTTTATGCCACGGCCTGCTGGGCTTCGACACGCTGACGCTGCCCACCGGCCGCCGGATCTCGTACTTCAATGGCGTGAAAGAGGCGCTGCAGGCCCAAGGGGCCGAGGTCATCGCAAAGTCCGTGCCGCCCATGGCCCAAATCGAGCTGCGTGCTAAGAGCCTGCACTCGTCGCTGCTGAAATCAGCGGACTCGCGCGCGCGCAATGGCAAGTACACAGTGAATATAGTGGCCCACTCCATGGGAGGCCTCGACGCACGGTACATGATCTCGCACCTCCTTGACGCCAAAAGCAGCCTCGAGGTAGCGTCGCTGACGACCCTGTCGACTCCGCACCAGGGCTCGCCCGTGGCCGATCTGTTCAGGCACATCACGCGCATCCTCACGCCGAACTACGGCGCGTTTGTGCAGTTAACGACAAGCTACATGCAGAACGTATTCAATCCGACCACAAAAGACGATCCGGGTGTCCAGTACTACAGCTATGGCGCGCGCTTCACGCCGTCGCTGCTCTCGCCGTTCTACCTGCCGAGCAAGTACATTGGCAAAGTCGAGGGCGACAACGACGGCATGGTGAGCATCCAGTCGTCCAAATGGGGCGAGTACCTTGGCACCATAGACAACGTCGACCACGCCGATATCATAAACATGACGCGGATCAAGCCGCGAAAGCTGCTGAACCACAACTACTCGTCGCCAGCCATGTACCTCAGCATCATGGACGACTTGGCCCAACGCGGCTTTTGAAAAAAAGCGTAAAATTGAGGTACCACCCAGGAACCCAGCGCGATCCGCTAATACTTGGCATCGCGGGACTGCGCTTCTCCCTCCGCGCCCTAGCTACGGCCCATGCTCCTGGCCATGTCAGTTAAGCATCTTTCCAGTGCCTTGCAGGACCTCCGAGGGCCTTTTTAGACTCTTCCTAGACCTTCCCAGCATTAATTAATTTCTTAGCATCTCCGCAGCATAGTCTGAGCAGCTCCCGCTTGCACATGCATGCACACATTGTAAATAGGCGCTTCCCTTACCTGACAGTTTTACGTGCTTATCGCGAGTGCGAGATAGCGATTTGAAAAACGACGCCGCGAAGCAGCTTTCGAGAAGCTGCGAGATATTCTGTGCACGGGTCTGGCGCGCGTGCGAGGCTGAAGTTTGGGTATGTCTGTTGCTGTTTCGATTGATGTTGACGAGGACAGGCAGAAATGGTACACGAACCATGAGCAGATTCGAGGCCGCGTAGTTCTGAACTTGCGGAGCTCTGTGGAAGTCACGACCGTACTTGTATCGCTGTATGGGGTTAGTGAGACGGCGCTGACCCGGATCGACGACTTTGGGCACAAGTTCACGGAGCATGTCGAGGAGTGCTCGCTGTTCATGGATCTCCGCCAGCAATTGTTCCCGCCCTCGGGTGACGAGTTCGCCTCGAAGTACTCGTTACGAGAAGGTGCGCACTCGTGGCCGTTTGCGTTCGAGTTCCCTCTACATGCCACGAACTCGGAGTCCAGGCCGCTCCCCCCATCCCTAAGCGATATGGACCCCGATGTGGCCTCGATCCGCTATTTTTTGAGAGCATCCGTGAATTTCTCGTCGTCGGTGTCGCTGCTACGCTCGAGCCACACGAGCGACAGCGTTGTGAACAAGCCTGTGGTGTTTCTACCCAGCGACGACTGTCTATTGGATGCGCTGCCGACATACGGCGTGATCTACTCGAGCCGCTCAAAGGTCGTGTCGAGCACAAAGACAGTAAGCGGCCTGTTCTCGAGAATCGTTAGTACTTTAGCTCACGACCGCGCACCGACCTGCAGCGAAGTCGGGCTGTTCACCGCGCGCAGCGAGCTGCTGCTCACGCCCGGGCTGAAGTTCAGCTGGACCCTGGAGGCCGCGACGCCCACGAAGGAGCAGATCGTGGTCACGGCCGTGAGCGTGGATCTGCTAGCGAAGACGTACATCCGCTCAAAGAACCTGAACAAGACTGTCGAGGCCAAGACGTCGCTGCTTGCGCAAACGGGCCTGAAGCTGAACGACGGCGATCTCACGGCACAGCTGCATAACCCGAGCCTGAACGTTCCTGAATCAACGCCGCCGTCGTTCTGCTCGGACAACATCAAGCGCGAGTACTTCTTGGTCTTCAAACTGAAGTGGACGCACCAGCCATCGTCGGCGCTAACTCACAAGGCATGCCTCAGCAGAAAGGTGTTTATTAGATCTGGGATGCACGGACTCCCCGGCTACGACACGGGCGATATTCCGAAGTCGGGCCGTGGGTTCCCACAGGCAAAATGGTACTACAAAGCGCCGTGATAATGAATGATGCTCTAATGATTTATGACTTGTATGCTCCGAATCTCAGCACTAATTCTCAATCTATACTTGATTTATACTTAAACGCAGGTGCCCACTGTGTACTGGCAACACTCCGCGGGGCCGAAGACGCGGATCGAAGACGTCCAGCTGACTTCCGTGTTTCTGCTGGCGAACTGCCGTGCTCGAGACAAAGCGAACCGCGCATTCAACGCCAGTTCGGACCCTACTTGCTCAAGTTCCGCGATGTTTCCTTGATGCTCGGCGCATGCCGTCTCATTTCGCACCGTTTCATGCGCTACAGCTGATCTGCCCATATCGGTCCCATTTCACGATGCAATTCTATATGATGATTGTATATACACTCAGCGGTACGTGAGCTTCTCGTACCATTTTGGCTCGACCACGACCTCCGTGGCCTCGGCCGTCGCGCCTTTGCCCGCATCCCAGGGGAGCTGCGTGTCCTCGATGTCGATGGAGTAGACGTGGGCCGTTACGTCTGCCCTCCGAGACCCTTCCTTGCATTGGGCCTTGCTTCTAATCAGAACGTGGGCACCGGCCGGAGTCGGAGCAAGGTAGTTCACCGACAGCGAAGCCGTGACGCCGATCTTGTGCGGAAGAATCGGGAACGCGCCGTAGCACAGGGCCTCGTCGAGCAGCGCGGCAATGAACCCACCATGCGCGATTCCCTCGTGGCCCGTAGCATTTTCGGGCACTTTTGTCAAGAGAACCTGCTCGTGGAACGTCGCACTATCCGACTTCAGGCTGTAAAACCATTTCAGCGATTCCTTGGTCAAGGACAGGGACTCCCAATGTTTTGAGATCCTCGTCTTTTCTTTGGGAACAAACGACTCGGCCTCCAATGCCTCAATAAGACCCATCTTAGCGCTTTTCCCCTAATAGCGGTGGGCTTGCCTCGGCCGATCCGATCTGGGGTCTGATGTTGTGAGGGCACCCCAGAATGGCACCATGCCGGGACCACACTGCAACAGCACGGGAATTCGCGTGGCGTGGGGTGGTGGGGCAAGAGACTGGGGCAGGAAATGGCGGGTCCGAAGTGCGGCACGGGCCTGATGAATGACTGGATCCATCATGCTTCAGGGCCTTATTCCTGAGCATATGTGGTAGTTCGAGGTCACGACTCGAGGCCGGGCTAGGAACAGCTTCCCTAAAGGGCTTCCCCTAAAGGCTTCCTTGGAGGCCTCTCTAAAGGCTTCGCAGAGCGGACGCGGCCTTAATGGCACTTTGCGCCCCATTCTTGCGTTCTAGAACATCACATAGCATAAAACCAAGCAGCTGTTTGCAGTGGGCAAGCCTGAGCGCCCGCGGCGCGTGGACTCGGCCACAATGGCGGAGCGTGACGTCCCTGGCTCTCCATATCTCTGTATCGCTTACTCAGCAATCTGAGCAAAGGGAGGGCGCAGCGTCGGGCAAGGGGACTCCCAGTTGATTGACGTGCGTTTTTAACCCCTGGCTCTCGCGGTGGGGCCATCTATACCTACGTGAGGCCTGAAAGGGGCTTTGCAGCACGCATATACTGAACCAAATAGGCTGAATTTATGCAGCAGGCTCTTCTACACGAGTTGCACGCGTCCCGGCGACCGGCGCGTTGTTCTGCTCCTAAAATAGACCTCGCGACCCTTATCTAGATGCTCGGCACACCCTAAACCGTGCATATCTGCTCGCGTCATGCGGATACCACCACTAGCTTAATTATAGCGCGCTGCTACTTTTCCAACTTAATACTGCCAGAAGCTATCTGAAGAAGAGAGAATCGCCTGTAAGCGTAGGTAGCTCTGTATTTTGTTTCAGAATTACCGTCTCAGATATTTATCCTCCGCGACGCCTCACTACCCCCTCCGTTTCTTTTCTCTTTGAAATTGCTCGCCCGTAAATGAAAGGGATCAAGCCAGCCTTGCTGCTGAGCTTTGTGGTGTTTTTGGCGTTTGGTTTCCAAACTGTTGGTATTTTTTCGGATCCGATTTCGCGGGGCCAGCTCCCGCTCGCGTCGGAGGGCAAGTACAACTATGGCGTCCTCGGCTGGTGTCCGAAATCCAGCTCGAAGGACTGCTCGTCTTACAGCTTTGGCTACGAGTTCCAGGATGGCAGCAGCAACTCGTGGTCGAAGTCCACGCAGAGAACCATGTCCAAGGTTTTGATTGTTCACATCATTGCCGCGGGCCTCCTGCTCATCTCGCTCTTCTTGGCCATTGCGACGCACTGGCCGAACATGCGGCTGTGGGTCGTGGTCGAGATCATGCTCGGGCTCTCGTTCCTTGCCTCGGCGCTCTCGTTCGCGGTGGAGATGGCCATGTTCCGCCTAAAACTGAAGTTCGCCGGCTGGTTCACGCTGCCCGCAGCGATCCTCACACTGATTGCTACTGTCGCGCTTGGCCTCATGCAGCGCAGCCTGAAGGCAAGCCTCGGACGCACGAGCGTCAACGGCAAGAACGCGCTGCTCGACAACAACCCGCTTTCGTTCGACAATGGCGGGTTCGTGGTCGGCAGCGACGAAAAGTTCATGAAACAGCCGTCGGTCACCAGCAACCGCGTGTCAATTCCTTCTTTCCAGATCCCGCGGCCGTCTTCGCTGCTTATGCCACACAGAGGCTACGAAAAGGTGTCAGGTCCGTCTTCCCAGGACGGCACGCGTTCGTTGACGGGGTCTCAAACGCGCCTGAACCAGCAGCGGGACCTGCCCTCCTCCAGCACTGAAAGCATTGGAGCCGTTAGCCGTCAGACGCAGAACTCGGGTCCGGGCCTGGCGGGCCAGCGCACGGGCCCACTGCCGGGCCAGCCGGGTCAGCGCATGGGCCCACAGCAGGGTCCGCGCGCGGGCCCTGGACAGCCGAGCATGGCGCAGCGCCAGCAGCCCTTGCCGAGGCTGCCGCAGGACTCTCCCATGAAGCAGGCCGCTAACAACAGTCCAGGCAGCCGGGTCCGGAACCTGACTGGCCTGAGACCGGGCAATCCCGCAGACGCGGGCGCCGCGGGTGCGGCAAACGCAGGTGCCGGCGGCGCTGGAGCCGCGGCTGGTATCGGTGCTGCAGGTGCCGCGGCCGGTGCGGCGGGAGCGGCCGGCATGGCGAATGCTCGCGCCGGGGCCCAGGGCAACCAACCGCGACAGGGCCAGCGACAGCAGACGTGGTCTCAGCAGGCGCTGAGCGCACAGGGGTCTCCGCAGAGGCGACAGCAGCCGTACATGCCGGTACACGCGTCGAACGTGTCTGTGGCCTCGACGGAGGCGGCACGGATCCCGGCCGGATCCTATCTGCCTGGTGTAGAGGGCGCGGGCAGGTACAACGGCAGCTCGTCGCGAGCGCCGCAGGTGCGGTCTGAGCAGCCCGTGGCCGCTGAGTCCGCCACCATGGACTACCACAAGGACGAAACGCAGAGCGAGTCGCCGGTGTCGAAGTCCAAGGTTCCAAACTTCAGCCGGTTCAGTGCGCAAGACAGCACGGCAGAGACCAGCACGACCGCGATTTCGACGCCGTACAAAAAGCAGCCGATGAAGCCGATGCTCGAGCGGTTTGTCGAGGCCGAGAGTATGTCTTCAGAGACGCGAGAGCCCCAGGAGCCGTTCTTCGACGCGCCGATCACGCGCATCACGACGCAGTCGCCTGTATCCGAGTACTCCCACTACACATCTGTCAGTGAAAGGAACCACCCGGCTGAGCTCGCTGTTCCCCAGCAGGCCCAGCCGAACAAGCCGACGCAGGCCGCAGACCCGCAGGCAATGAACCAGCTGCAGCAGCAGCAGGCATACTACCAGTACCAGTACCAGCAGCAGTACATGCAGCAGCTCGCGCAAGCGCAGGGCTACAACCAGGGCTACAACCAGAGTTACAACCAAGCAAGCTACCCGGCTTACCAGCAACAGTACGGCTATGGGCAGGCGTACCAGCCAGGGTACCAGGAGTACCAGGCATACAGCCCGAATGTCTATAACCAGGGCCGACCGAACCCGCAGTATGCGCCGAGGCCTCAGGGCAACGTGAGGTCGCCGAAGCCGCGGCAGCAGGCCCCAATGGCGCGCAGCGACATGGCCCTACAGACGAACCCTGACTTCAGCATAGGCGACATATCGAGGCGAAAGCGCCCGGGAAGAAGGTGAGCGCGGAGGCCGAGTGCAAGCGCGACCTCCTATGCTGCCTACAATCCGGAGCCGAGCCTGGCTAAATTTAATGCTGGCAGATCAGCGTGAGTGTACGCGTTTGACGTCTTTCTACCCCTTTAACATGAGATATTAATACGCCTCCTTGCGAGTGCAACTATATATGAATTCAGTTAACAATTAATACAGTAGAGCGAAACTTATGAGAATTGAGATCTATTAAAACATATGAAATCTATTAGAACATACAGCTCTCGTCGCGCTAAAGCCGTCTCTCTCTCGGGCCGGGTGCCCACGTGACACACCCAATCACAGCTTCCCCTATTAGCAGGAAACTGTTCATCAGCCAAACGTCGATGATGCTTCGCCAGATCAGCCAGCTGCGCCAGCTCAGCCGCGCGTCGACTCGCGTTGCGCGCTACCCCGGCGCCGTGCGCTTCGCGCACTCGGACGTGAGCACAGACCCGCGCGACAACCCGCTGACGTCGAAGAACCCGAAGGACTGGCCCGAGGAGGGCCTTGTCGGCCCGTATCCGAACCTGCCATACGAATACTACGTGCACCGGCCACAGGACGTGAAGTGGGACGACCAGCAGGGCCGCAGAAATCTCGGCGAGCCGCTCCACCACCAGTTCGACATGATAGATGTGTGGTCGCCGGACCATTTCGACAGGCTGCCGAACTCGAAGGCATACAAGTACAACGGCATTTTCATCGGCATCCTCAGCGCCTTCTCGCTCTGGTGCTGGTACACCTGGGAAGACCCCCAGTTCGTGCGCCGCGAGTATCCCTTCAACGGCCTGAACAAGGCCCTTGGCGGATCGGAGGAGACCCAGGAGATCTTCAAGGCTCGCTCGGACGATAAATACTGAATAATGTACTAAATTACCACTAAATATGCCCACAGAGCATGTGCAGCACAAGCAGACCGCGCGGCGCCCCTGAGCCGTGGAGTATCGCGAACGCTCGGCGGTTGCTCACTCGGGTTTTGGCGGTATGATGTCTCCCAGCCTCCCACAAAATAGCTGAACGCAGCGAACTGAGTCCACTCCGAGCCGCCTGCAGCCACAATGGTGATAAACCAGCCAGGAAGCAGCGTGAAGTTCACGAATGTGTCGCATGTTCGCATGCGCAAGGGCGACAAGCGGTTCGAGATCGTGTGCTACCGAAACAAGGTCCAGGACTGGCGCGCGGGCGTGGAAAAAGACCTCGACGAGGTCGTGCAGGTGCCGCAGGTGTTCACTAACGTAGGGAAAGGCGAGGTGGCGAGCTCGCAGGATCTCCAAAAGTATTTTCAAACAACAAACGTGGACGAGGCCGTGCTCGAGATCCTGAACAAGGGCGAGCTGCAGGTCGGCGGCAAAGAGCGCCAGCAGCAGCAGACGCAATTGCACCAGTCTGTGCTCGAGATTGTTGCTGAGAAGGTCATAAACCCGAACAACTCGCGGCGGTACCCGGCCTCGATCCTCGAGAAAACGCTGAACATCCTCGAGTTCCGGTTCAGCGCAACGAAGCCCGCGAAGGGCCAGGCTCTCGAAGCCATTAAACTGCTTGTGGACCAGCAGCTCATTCCAATTGCGCGCGCCCGCATGCGCGTGCGGATCAGCGACGACTCGCAGGCAGACTATGTGGAGGAACTGAAAACAAAGCTCGACGAGCTCGAGTCCGAGACGCGCGAGGGCGAGAGCTGGGAAATCACGGGCCTGATCAATCCCTCGGACTTTCGCGATATCGACAAGCTCGTGGAGTCGAAAACGGCAGGATCGGGCCTGGTCGAGGTCATTGCTGTCACAGACGAGGCATAGCAGCCTCCATTGTACATACCGCTGTTCTAATGATGACGACGTCCGCTGATATGGCGGCAACCATACTGGCTTGTCTAGACGCTTCCTAGCACAGTCTCGACAGATCAAGCTGGTTCATATATATTCTACAGGATGAGACCCAGGCTGGCTGTATAATGTGCCATGCGCCTGACTCCTAATAATCGCTCACAGAAATCATAGATTCGGAAGGGTCACACAAGACCTCCACGCTCACAAGACTTCGTTGCTCACAAGCTTCTTAATACACATGAACACATTCATAAGAAGCATAGTTCACGAACACAAGTTCACGAGCACAAGTTCACAAGCACGAATACTCCG
Organism: Starmerella powellii; assembly: GCA_030568915.1. NCBI lineage: Eukaryota > Fungi > Ascomycota > Dipodascomycetes > Dipodascales > Trichomonascaceae > Starmerella > Starmerella powellii. Next base: position 758,099 of record JAJMJE010000003.1, on the reverse strand, counting down.
CCCCGCGTTGCGCTTAGGACATAATAGTTACAGTCTCAATTTCTTTGTACACGCAGAAATCATGAGTTCACTAGTTTTTCATCAGCTCGCCCAGCATTGCTGAGTCTCCTGGACAAGTTTCACAACAAACAGCAGCTCTTCACGGTACGCCGCAGAGATCTCGGCGTTCGACCGCGGCCCGATGTTTCCGAGACCCAGGATCAGAGTTCGCGACTCTTCGGCGTTCTGTTTCAGGATCATCGAGCCTATGATCTCCGTGTAGAGGTGCCCGGCCGTGTCGTCCATGCCTCCAAGCAGCGGCTCTGGGTTCAGCCCCGCAACAAGCCCGTTCTCAGCAATGACTCCGCCGGGCTGCGGGTACAGCTGGCACCGGAACATTCGTGCTATCTTCTCGTCCTTGTGCACAAGAATGTGGATCGCATCGGCGTATGTAGAGGTAACGACAGAGTACTTATGGCCGTTCAAGTCGCCGTCGGCCTGCAGTGAGCGCATGTCACTTCCCGATCAAGTTTGTGCACAACGCGCCAAAATTCGCCTCCTCTTCTGATGAGCTCGACTCAAAGGCTTGCGCTCAAGGGCTTAGGCTGTCGTTAGTGTCGAGCCGATCCGCGCAGCCTGGCCCTAACATCCGCATATTATTCCAGACAATCAACGTCGCGTTAATTACCGAAAAAGTCGACGTTTGCTTTGTACAATGAGTAGCGCGCGCCAGTCTGGAGCCGCGAGAGAGCGGACGCAATTGTTTGGCAACGCCCGCGCGTACTCGCCGTCGCTCGCCATGGCCTCGCAAACAGACAATCCGTACGCAGCAGCGGCGCCATCCGCGTCGCGGGCGCAGACCCCGCAGTTCACGGACGCGATGTACGACCAGCTCGAGTCGCAGCACGACGAGCAGTTCAGCGCGCTCAGCTCAAAAATCTCTGCTTTGAAGGACATAACTTCGCGAATAGGCACCGAAGTCAAGGAAGGCACGGGCCTGCTAGGCTCCCTGGAAGAGCGGTTCGATGGCGCGCGCGTCACTGTTAAAACTACCGTTACGCGGCTGATCCGCACGGCAGACCAGTCTGGTGTAGGCTGGCGGTCGTGGCTGGCTCTGTTTGGCATCATCATATTCTGCTTCTGGTTCGTCATGTTCCTTTAAGCTTGGACGCGCAAACGCGAGCGGCGCGATCCACAGCACGAACCACGACATGATCCACGGCATGATCCATGGCATATCCACGGCATGATCTGCGACGCGATCCACAGCACTATCCCACAGTACGATCCACGGTCTCATAATGATATGCTGCGTTCGCGGGGCTGAACGCTGAAACGCATCTCGCGAGCGAGTTGCGCAAGCACGGCCCAGCGGTTTATAAACTATTTCTACAAATATGGCGCTAGCACTCGTGCCACTTTCTCAAGATACTCCTTGTCGACCTCGTCGAAGCCGTTCAGCTCCAAACAGTCAATGTCAATGACGCCCGCGACCTTGCCATCTTCTTTCACAATCGGAACAACGATCTCGCTATTGGTTCCGCCGTCGCACGCGATGTGGCCTGGGAACTCATGGACGTTGCGCACAAGCTGGGTCTGTTTCTGCTCGGCAGCGGCTCCGCACACTCCGGACCCGATCTTGATCTCCTGGCACGCAACCTTGCCTTGGAACGGTCCGAGCACAAGAATCCCGGACTCCACAACGTAGAATCCGGCCCAGTTCACCTCACTTTGAGGCGCGGGCTGCTGGTGGAAATGGTGCCACAGCAGGGACGACGCGTTCGCCAGGTTCGCTACCCAGTTCTTCACAACAAGACTCTCCAACTGTACCAGCAGCTGTTGATAGCTCTCGGCTTTTGAAAGGCCCGAGAAATTCGTGCTATCCGCGTGCATTATGGCTCGAAACTCTGCCTCCACGGGCTATACAGACCAGAACCTTAGTCAGATGGCGTCATTTCCATAGGACTATTTCCGCATCTGGTCATCAAACCGCCTAGCTTAGCTGTGTTTAATTCGCATTCGATGATAAATTGTAAATAGCTGGAACTAAAATCAAAGCAAAATACACGAAAAAGGCCGAAGGAGCACAAAATGCTTGTTGCAGCAGCAGCGTCGTTGTCGGCGCTATAGCGCAGCTCCCTCGGAGTCATGTACTTGGAAAGCCAGCGGCGGTGGAAATCCTCCAGTTGATATTATGCATTCCAGCCAAAACCCTCTCTAGTGCTGTGATGTTCGAGAGCAACTCCCCGTTCAAGTTTTCTTCATAACTGGAGTAACTAGCGAAATTAACACTTTCCCAGTAAGAGCCTATTATTCACCTTTTCTCGCGACCTCCAGCTCTGACTGTAGCGAGCATTCTATTACGCTTGACATAGCCGAACAGCACATTGTCCAAATTGCAGTTGACGAGACACTTGCTGCCACCATGTAAGCCACCCATGAATTTACGGAAAGTACCATTCCCTGTTGACCTTTCAATTCTCTAAACGTTCTATTTTATACAAGAGTAAAGTGAAGACAAGTACTTGGCGGCCTGTTCACGCGCACTATGTGTAGGATAATTAACGAACACATACAGCTGACTTTCCAAGGTATTTACAAATACCGCCAGACAATTATGTCGACAAGGTAACCTAATATCCCCTTTAAAAGCAATGAAGGTACTCTTTGTAGAGGCAGCGTCATAAAGCATACGGAGCTAAGGCTCAGTAAACCTTCTCATTTGTGAAGTTTAGCTCCAGCGCGAGTCTGACCCTAACCGATATGCAGGGGGCCCTAGACCCGCGGCACCTGGATGATGCGGCAATTTCGAGATCTGCGAGATCTGCGAGCCTGCATGATCGTAGAAACTAGTTCTGTGGTGGCCATAGGCGATGAGAGTCTAAACCGAGACCAATCACCGTTGTTATGTATCTCCCTTATCTATAAAGCCGGACTCCTCCCGTAACTGAAGAAGACATTTGAAGAAGAGCACTCGTGCAATTTGTTAAACTTCTTAAATTCATATAAAGTACAGGTTTCAAATCTATAGGGCATGCCGCAGAAAATAATTTGGCCATCATGAACTCAGATCACACGATGTGCCCTGAGAAGTTTCCACGTCGGTAATCGATATGAACAAAAGCTCTTTCCACAATAGGAAGCGTTTCTAAAGCATACTGTAGGGCTTCGGCAATATCATGGGAGTCTCGCATCGACAGCTGAGGATCCAGCAGAATGTCCACTTCACACATAAGCCGATCGCCTGCATGGTACGCATTGAGAGCCGTAATATACTTGATGCGCTCTGAGAATCGAAGGCACAGGTACAAAAGCTGCTGGCGCTCTTCTGGCGTGCATGCAGCCCCGGTCAGGTTGTTTATGTGCTCCATAGCCGTTTCAGACCACGACCAAACCACAAAGAGAGCCAGGAGAAGCGCACCAAGAGGATCAATGATATAATCGTGCAACTCATGGCTCAGCAGCGGGAAAAGAATCGAGAAAAAGTTAAAAACACAGTCGGTGAGCGCGTCCTGGCTCAATGCCTGCACGCTGCTCGATCTGACATACCTGCAAAGCTGCCACAAAACTCCCTTGATGACAATGGTGCCTATCATGACCACCAAAGTCGGCGTGCCAATCACAACTGCTGGTTCCGAGCCTCTTCCAACCAGCATCGCACTCAGGGCATTTTTCGCGATTTGGATAAACGACGTGATCATCAGCACCGAGAATACAAGTACTCCAATAGGTTCTAGTCGGTACCTACCCACCGGGTACAGCTGCTTCGTTTTCCAGTCTCGCCGATCCGCGAAGGAGGCGCTGATGAAGATAATGATCGTCGACAACAGGTCGAGCACGGAATCGACCAAGGAGGCCATCAGCGACAGAGACTGCGACATGACGACAACGGCAATTTTTCCCATAAGAAGCAGAATATTCGCTGCCATGTTCAGGTTGATCCAAAAGCGGACAACCTTCGGGGAAACGCTGCCCTCCATCCACCCGGGCGAGTTATCCTCGCTGTTAGTTTCGGGGTCTGCTAGAGCAATTGGATGGTGCTGTCTTTGCCTCGGACTCTCTTCTCCGATATCGTCGCCGTACTCGACTATCATAGACGCATGCAGACCACTGTCCAATAGCCGATCGACAGCCTGTAGCGACTCTATGATCTGGTTCTGGTGCTCATAAAACTCTCTACTCGATCGGGAACGCACCTTAGCAAGATCGGTAACTCGCCGTTTCTCCCACGGGAACAATGGCACGGAAAGGCCTATTAGAGTCAACGGGCGCAGGTCATGCAGCGTAGACGTTCTCCTCCGCTCCTCCAAGGCCTCTGCGCTACTCAGATCCCCCGAGGACACCGAATGGCGCCCTTGCACGGCCATTTAATTCTACAACTCTTCGGAAAAGCGCTAGCTTAACTGTGGGCTCTGGCTATCTTATTGATCTCTCGCAGGATCTGCTTAATATCGTGGGCTCGCTCGCGGTTAGGGCTCACCAACGGCGGGCCTTGGCTCAAACAATGAGCTTTGAGACAGTGGCATTTCGGATCTTGTTGTTGACATTAAATAAATAAATATATGCAGTGGTTTCCTAACTCCACGAACTGGCACCGATAGCGTTTGAAGTTGATTCTACGCACGGCGGCATGCTATTTTGTGGGTGATCTGCAGGCCCAGCTTTTGTCTGGGCCTCAGTCTGAGTACTCGCTCTGCGGATATGACTCTTCCTCGAATTCGGCAGTAAATAGTCGTGCCACGTCCTGGTTACGCGGGCTGTTCTGGTTCAGCACATAGCTGACAAGCAGAGCATCGCAAATCATGCTCAGGATGTTCTCCGAGGCGCCCATCACCGTCCAGCCTATGAACCACGCAACGATCGCCACGAGATACCCATAAGCGCTCGAGACGTCTCTCACGCGGTCTGCATGGATCCAAGCTATAAATCCCACGGCAAGTGAGCAGCACAGACGCCCAGCAACAAGGAAGAGTTTTGCTAGTCGATAGGCCCGTTTGTCGACGTTCGCAAACGCCGAGGATCCTAGCATGTGCGCAGCGCTCGTCACCGAAGAGCGCTGGATTACGGCAATAGGCAGCGCCAAGGGGTTCAGAATTCGCGAAGCCGAGCTCGCGAGTGTAACCTCCGCGACCCGCTGGATGGCCCGCCCCCACCGTGCAGGTAGCACCAGTAGTGGGACTTGAGCGAGCACGGCAACTAGGGCGCTTAAGCACACGCTCCCGAAATGGAATGTGACTGCTTCGTAGAAGCTTAGACTCAGCACGCCCTCCATTCTATCGACGTTACTCGCCGTAGGCGCACTCGCGTACCATGCAGCTGTGACGCTCGTGATGACGGCGCGCAAAAGTCCGCATACAAGCTCCCATGTCCACAAGTACATGAAGCTGAACCACAGAACGAGCAGCACGCCAAGCTTGCCCTCCATGAAGGCGCGCGCTAAAAACAGTGACCACAGCCCTGTAATTGCCAAACTCGCGACCCCGCTGACGATAGTGAGCACGGTCATGGCTGGTGTGCACTCGTTATAAACATCGGCGCTGAGCACAATGATCTCTGCGGCTTTGCCTGTGACGTCCTTGACGCGCCGCAAGTAGAGGATCCAGAGCAGGGCCAGCCCGAATGGAACGAGAGCCGACAGTCTCATAGCCCCATGGGCAAGGCCGTGCCAGCCAATTGTGTTGCTATGCACTGACATCACGATCGAGCTGAGCGACGTGGCGCCGAGCACGGCGGGAACGCCAAATACAGACATCTGGACCACCGCCCTTGTGAAGAAACGCAGGCAATAAAGCCATGTGGCCGATATGACCGCAGCAAGGAATGCGTAGAGCACGAGTGATCGCGCAGAGTACACGAATATAGGATAGATGTTGCCACCATTGGCCGGCGCCGACACAGAAACAAGCGCCGCCGTGGCCAGTGTAAATGCGAGTGAAACCAGGTAAACCGCAGCCACGAGATTGTCCATTGGCTTTGAATGCTTAATGCCAGACTCGGGATCGTACGTTCCGGGCTGGGTACGCGGCTGCGCGCCTGCGTGTGCATTAGAAGGGCCCGGCTCCGGGGCGCGCGTGTTCGGCACTGTATCTCTGCTCTGGCCAGGACGGCGTGTCCATGCGTCCACGTTTTGCTTCCAAAGCGAGTAGCCCTGCTTGTGCTTTGGTTTCCGCCGCGAATTGTCTGCTGCGCGGCCCTGCGAGGGCCGCTCTACAAGCAACTCGCTGGGTGGATTCACACTGTTTGTGCTGTGTCGCCGCGACTCGTCCAGCTCACTGTCGGAATGCATCGAGTCGCTATCGGATTCAGAGCCCAGGGAGCCGTCGTCGGTCGACCCGGACACTGCTTCGAGGTAGTCGTCTACATCGCTGTCTCCGCCGGCGGCGCCATTAAACAGCGGCGCTGGTCGCTGTGATTTGGAAAGGTATTTTGAAGCGTACTCGCTGAACATGCTGGGTACCCAAAAGGTGTCGAAGCACGCGTGCAGTCGGTGTTATCGCTGTATTTTCGGGGCTCTAAGTCCGAGTCTCAGCTTCGGCGACAATTAATGCGTCAATGGCTCAGATTTGGGACGCCCGTAAGTGCCGATGTCTGATACAATGCTGGCGCAGCTGAAAGTACCCTGATTCGAGTGTTTCCGGCTGCTATCGTGGCCAGTGGACTTCGGAAATGTGGATGGAGGAAGGCGAGTCCCTTACGCAGCCTCAGCCATAATTCGCAATATGGCGCGGATCTGACTAAGCAACTGTAGTCAACAGTGCATTATCAGTTGCCCCACAAACCAAACCCTTAATTCCATAGACCGGCCGTTAAGCCGTTGTGCATCTTCAGCCATTGCCCAGCCGTTGATGAATCCAAAGCTATTGACGAGGATCCTGAGCCACAGGCAGGGATAGTTAGCCATTGACTACGAAGGATGTATGGATGTTACTTGAGCTGGTAACTTCAAATATGCACTGAAAATTGACATAAGTCTTTATGAAAGCTCTTTGTTACAGGTGAGACGTTGCCAAGTACTAATGATATGTAACAATTTAACTGCTGGATCACCGTGTATTTCACTGTTCTTTCATGGAACATGTGTCATAGTATGGAACTTATATCGAAGCATGGAACTTTTATCGTAGAATGGAACGCATATCATTTCTTGGAACGTATATCATAACACTGAGCTTAGATGGTCCCAGATGAAGCTATGGCACACATGCGGGCATGGCACCCGGAACTATGGATCGGAGAGATCGCTGGCACCTACGACTTCACGACGAGCTTCGACGGCGCGCGCTGGCCCCACTCGGACCACGATCCATCGTATATATCCGCCGACGTCCCAAACGCATCGTCTATAGCCGCCTTCACAACGCAAGCAGTGACGCCCGATCCACACAGAACGATCGTGGGTTTCTCGCTGTCGATACCCTTTTCGGCAAAAATCTGCTCAAGTTCCGCCTTGGACTTAAAGCTGCCGTCACTGCCGACGACATCTGTGAACGGAATGTTCTGCGATCCAGGAATGTGCCCGCTCTGGATCCCGGGCCGCGGCTCCGCCTGCGTTCCGTGGAACCGCGCCGCGCCGCGGGCATCAATGAGGTTGTATCGCGAGGGCACCTCGCCAGCCTCCGCGATCTTGAGAATATCCTCGTACTCTAGCCACTTGCCCGTGTTCTTGGCAATGTGCTCGATCTCCTCGGCGCTCGCGTACTCGGTGGGCTCCACGGCCGGCGACTCCCCCGACTCAACCGGCCCGCCAAGCTGCTTGTACTTCTGGTAATTGTCGAGCAGGAACACGTTCGGGTGATTGAACGTCGCGAGCAGCCACGCAACGCGCGGCGCACTGAGATAACTCGCCTGGTCGTAGACAACAACATAGTCGCTGCGCCGCAGTCCCAGCTTGGAAACATGCTTCGCAAACTCCGCTGCACTGCGCGGGAGCATATGAGGATACGGGCTCTCGGTCTTGACCTCGTTGAAGTCGAAGTAGCGCGCGCCGGCAATGTGCTCCGTGACGTACTCCTGGTGGCCGTCCTTACCGGCCGGGTACCAGGTCACGTCCAGCGTCACCAACGACGGCGTCTTTTGCTTCAGCAAGGACAGGTACTTCTCAGCAGTGACAGTCTTGATTCTCACCGACATTTTTCAATAAAGAGACTCGCTAGCCGCCTTGATCCAATGCCTACTGGGTCAAGCGCATGATGTGATTAGATGTGACCTGCGATCATCTTTAGGGTTTCGAGTGCAGCTGAGCGCAGCCGGCTCGACGTTGGCGAGGCCCGATTTCGCGGTTCCTTCTTCGACTGGCTGTCGTCACAGCTTCGAATTGGCGATCCTATCGTGCAATCTATGGAAGAATGATTAATTACACAAATAGATTCTAGTGAAGGTATAATGCGGCGGTGAGCACGGAGACCTCGGTTCTGAGAGCAGACACGCCTGCGTGTTTCTCTCAGTATGAATTTTCACGGTCTGCTCGGGGACGACTGCCCGTACACGACCGTGCTCGATCGCTGCTTGAGTTCTGAGTTCGGCGAGTACCCCTTGGCTCTGGTCCTGCCATTGGCGCTCGCGCTCGTGATCGCTGTCCCAGTGTCTAGCGATCTGCGCTCGGGGGTTTTGATCTGCGTCGAGTAGGGCGCGACAGTGTCGTGGTTTGGCGAGTCGATGGTCCCCGCTCCTTGGCTTCGCGAAGCAGCGGCTCGCGTGCTCCCCGTGGCTCTGCGTTGTGTCGAATGCGTGTTGGCCGTGCGCTGTGTCGCACCCACATGAGGTGTGCGTGTGCCCACGTTTGCCTGCCGCTGGCTCGCGCGCGCAGCGGCCGGCCGGCCGCCAACCGTCGAACGGCTCGCGCCAGCAGCGGCGGAACCAGGAGCGGCGGGGGTGGGGCCAGTAGGGGTGGGACCAGTGGTAATGGAGCCAATGGTAGTGGGGCCAGTGGTAGTGGGGCCAGTGGTAGTGGGGCCAGCGGAGCCAGCGGTTGTGGGGCCAGTGGTAGTGGTGCTAATTGTAGCCGAACTTACTGTCGAGTCAGCAGTGGCTGATCCAATGGTGGCTGAGCCGGCATCCGCCTTCATCACACTACTATCCAAGTTGTTTCCTTTATCGTGGTGCTTGTCGGCGCTTTGACCTGACGCGTTGCTGAGCTGTGAGTCGCCGGTCTGCCTTTTTGTCGGCTTCGTTGACGAGATCGCCGGCCCAATACAGCCGCGCATAAACTTCAGGAATCGGTCGCCGTACTCTTTCGCAGGAACTGCGGACAGCTCCTTGCGATCGTGGATTAGGCTCTTGCAGAACGTCTCTACACTCTTCCTGAAAGTATAGCCAGTCAGAAAGTCAATCACGCCAACGTAGTAAATGACGTCGAGCTCCTCGTTTTGGTCGTTTGTGGACTGGAACCCGCCGTGGTCATGGTAGAAATAGAACTCGCTGCGGTACTCGTCCGCGAAGTCGAATTGCTTCAGCTTTTCCGGCGTGGCCTTCTTTAAAAGCGTTTGCAGATCCGCGAAATCCTTTTGCGCGGTTTTGCTCCTTCCAGCCGCCGGGAACCACGACGCATCCCTGCCTTTGACGGCTGACGGGTTCGCGCCATTCTTGTTCATGGCAACAGTTGCGTCCCGCTTCTCGTACTCCGAGACTTTCTCATTCTGCGGGCCGAACTCCTCGAGCTTCAGCAACGCCTTCAATGCTGCGTTGCCTTTGCTCATGTCGTGGATGCCTATGAGCAGCGAGTAGTCCATAACGTTCACGCGTTCGAGGAATCGAGTGTCCTTCTCGAGCTGCGAAACAAGTCTTTCTCTTTTTTCGGGGCCCAGCACTATGCGGCGGTGGTTTCTGAGCCAGTCGAGGTCTTTGAACACCACGACCGGTTTCGTGAGATCCGGGTGGTACTGGCGGCCGAGCAGGCTGCCCTTGAGATCGTACCTCTCGTGGATCTCGTAAAGCGCGGGGAACACGTTGTTCATCACGACAAAATGGATTTTGCGGCCGAACGGCAGCCTCACGCGGTGCAGTCCGTAGAATTGTGAAACGAGTGTGTTTGGGTTTGACTGGATGTGTGAGTAGTACTCCCGCAGGATGCGGCGCAACAGCTTATGCTCGGAGTGCCGGATCGTCTTGATTATGAACCGGTAGTCTCGCGAGTAGTAGAAGAACGAGCCCGACTTGCCCGGAGACCCCAGCTCGCTAACAATGTACTTGGCTGTCAGTGACATCAGGTAGTCCACCGGGTCCAGCCGGAAGGCGTCTCGCAGATGCCTGAAAACCCAAGGCGCGTAGTCCTTGAAGTGGAATATGAATTTAGAAGACGGGTTGCTTCCGCCGCCGCTGAGATCAAAGCTGATTTCGTCGGTCTCATTGAAGTCTGCGTCCGTCAGCGGCCGATTGTTCTTCGCGGTGCACCGAGACACGGCCACGCGGATGCCAGTGAGCATGTTGTATGCAGTTACGAAGTTCTCGTGTCCCTCAGACACGCGCGTCCCCACGAGAACGTCGTCGTTCAGCTCCTCAGCGGCGACGGCGGCGGCTCGTTTCGAGGCCGTCGACTTCGATGCCGATGCGAGCGGCTCCTGCTCCTGCGGCTCCTGCTCCTGCGACTTGCGCGATCCGTGCTCCTGCGGGTCCTGGTCCTCATTTTTTTTGGCTACCTGCGCAGCGCTCCCGTCGGAGTTCTGGCTGGTAGCATGCTTGTTCGTGTCGGCGGCGATCTGCGAGGCTGCTTCAGGCTTCAGCATCGCGTCTCCTTCTTTGTTGTGGGTTGCGGTCATTCGCGGCTCTTGCGGCGTCTTCGTGGCGCCATTCACGGCTATCGCTGGAGGGCCGACGCCGTCCGATTCGATTTCGATGCCGCTATCGTTCGTATGCTGATTGTCTTGTGATGGCAGGATCATCTGCGGGGCGTCCACAAACGTTTCCGTGAACTCTGGCGAGGGCACGCCTATCTCGCCCGATCTTGGCGACACGTCAGCGCTCTCTGTCGTCGAGGGCTCGGAGTACGCATCCGCAACAACGGCGGAGCCATTAGCGTCCAGCGGCTCGTGCGACGGTTCGGGCCCGCGCTCCGAGAACGGGTCTCTGTGCGCGTGGCCATTTGGCACCCCCTTCAGGGACCGCCGCGGCTCTGTCGCAACGTGCACCGACGTTAAATTCTTTGCTTGCTCGTGCATGGCTGGCAACGGTGCCACCTGCGTCAGTGAGCTAGAAACCATGCAAATCAACGTGGTATCAGCTCGAACTGTAGTCTAACGACTTGAAGGGTACGGGTTTGTTCCGTAAAATTGGCGGACAGCTATCTCGGCATGCTCCGCAACATACACCTGCACACACGATTACGAAAGCCATCCACGTATCGATGAGACCAGGCAGATCAGCCGGGCCACAGCAGGCACTCGCAGATGCGCGAAACTCCTGTTTGCTTCCATAGTTTCATGTACGATTTCTACTCGCCGTTTACCTCGGCTTTTTGCATTGCGGTCCCATCCCACAATGTGTCGGCCGTGTTTTACGACCACTCGCTGGTTGCAGTTCGCCATTAATCCTTAGTTGGGTTCGCACTATTTGCGTGTGTCTTGGCGGTGGGCTGATCCTTGGTGTGCCTTGGCCTGCTGGCTGACATCGTGGGCTCATACGGTGCTCTTATAGCTGTGGTTGTGTTTCTACATGTCATGTTGCCATTGTGCGCGCACAGTAGCATTAGAGTCAGTGCATAGTATCCATAGCATTTCTGTCACAGCTTCAGTGCCATAGTATGCCATACACAGTATCCGTGCCGTGAGATCCGTGCCTTGGGGTCCGTGCCTTGGGGTCCATGCCATAGCGTGTCAACATATACGCCATAATGCCTAGTGGCCGCGCCATGGTTTCCGTGCCATAGACCCTTGTAAGCCTAGTGCCGTGTGGCCATAGTTCAGTATTCATTTCCACAGGTTGCTGGTACAGGTTGCTGCCAGGTTGCTGGCACAGATTGTCGTTCGCGTGGATCGATGAATGTTTGCGTTATTGCATATCCGATATCTATAAATACATTACGTCGACGATGACTGCCAGGTGCTCTCAGTGTCTCGCACAGTTCCGTTGCCAACAAGCTGCAGCACTAGTTGCCGCCCTCCTATCCAGGGATGGGCTATGCGCACGTACAGCGTCTCATCACTCGAGCTCAAGAGCTTGATGTCCTTGCCGGTGATGATCTGCACCAGCCGCCCCGGGAACTCGTCAATATACCTGATTTCAAGCATCTCGCCGCCTTGGGAAACCACGACCAGGTAAGGCGCATAGTACGCGCAGGCCACGCATTTATCCAGGAACCAGGTTGTTGGCTGAATGCCCACGTTGCCCGACACGTTGCACATAACGTAGCACGACTCGTAGCACATGAGAATCCGCGACCCATCGAGCTTGATGAGCCGGATCGGCCGGCCCCAGTGCTGCACTTCCTTGACGTTCGCGCCCGTGGGGATCTTAGCCGGCCGTTTCGAGTCGAGGCTCAACCATTCGAACGACTTCGTGGTTGTTAGAATGACGCTTTTCAAGAACGCCGTGACCCGCACTGCATCCGAGCTCACCTGCATGCGATCGACCTCGCGAAAGCTGTCGATGCAGCTGCTCGCGGGCATGAGCCCGTATTGCGCCATCCTCTTCATAGCAACTGCTCCATGGGACCGAATCGGCTCCACGACTTTCAGGTTGCCGCCCTGCTGCAGATACATCACGACGACGCGGCCGCGGTGGTACGCAATCGAGAAGTCCAGGACCTTCCGCAGCTTGTTCAGCCGCACGCCCACGGACTTCCGGTGGTCCCCGAGTCCCCGGCTTATGACCTGGTCCAGTGGGTACCACGTCAGGTTGCGGTCTCCGCACAAAATAAATATGGCGTTCAGCGTGTCGAGAACCTCGAGCTTTACTATTCTTTGTGGGCTTGATAACGCTCGTTTCCACGTAGCTCCGCTTGGCTCTCCTTGAGCAGTCGTATGCGAATTATCGCCGACCCACAGCCCAAAGTCGGTACCAAGCAGGTATATGTTTCCGACGGAATTAAGGCAGTTCACTTTGCGTCGCAGCGCGATTCTCGAAAGGTTGTCAGGATTCACCTCACCAACTGCGCGGTGCAGCGGTGTGTCTGGTATTGGCACTGGTAGCTGCGGAGTCTCGGACTCGGGGTATGCGAACTCGTCGGTTATCTTCTCCAGTCTGAATGGCTCTGCGGATCTCGTGAATGCCAGCTGGCCACGCGACTGCTTGGCCTCTACTATCGAGTTCGCCCAGTGCGTCCGCTCGGGCCGCGTGGGGACAAATAGTACGTAGTGCTGTCCGCCGGATCCGAGATGAGTTATGCGAAGTGGGTACATGACTGGCGTTTTCTCACCATTGACGTTCGGCTCGGGTTCTTCCACGGGGCCGTGCCGCGTGAATGCAATGCGTGAGGACATTTTTACAACGCCTTCTTCTTCGCTGGACTCGAGAACAAGTAAGTCAAGCGGAATCGGTGCCTTTGTCACGTAGAATGCCGTGCCGTTCATGCCCTCCCGCGTCTTGGACAACACCAAAAAGTTATCCAGTAACAACGTGTGCGTTTCTACCCAGTCCATCTTCAGATCTCCGCGCCGCAGCATGTCTCCACGCCGGATAAGTCTTCGGCGTTTGTCGCCGAGTTTCAGGTCCGCGGTGACACTGCTTGATTTGAATACTATATGCGCCTTCAGATTCTGCACATCAAGAACGCGCTTCTGTTTAGCAACATGGTCATCGCAGTCCTGCGTCAATGTTTTGCAATTATCAATTGCAGCCTGGATGGCGGGGGTCTCGCTCTCGTCGCCTATTTTCTGGCTATATTTCAGTATGGTTCCCAACAGCAGATGGTACCTTGCCAGTCGCGGCAAAACTCGATGGAAAAAGAAGCTGTGCGGCCTTCCCGTCAACCGTGGGTCCTTCGCGCGTTCTTCCATCCATTTCTGCAGCCGCGTGCTTTGAAGAAGCTCTCTGCGGAGGTGGTTGTCAGCCCATAAGTAATCGTCCGCATAACCCACGTAGGAGTCGTGTGTTTCTTTGTTGCAGGCCCACTCCGATATGAGGTCGGCAACTTCGGTGACGTACGGCCCCTGCTGCTGCTGGCGCTGCAGCATTTTCGTCATCAGTTGCTTGTTGGTGGCCAGGATCGCGCGGATCCGGTCGAACACGCGCGCCGAAAACTGGTCCTGATCTGCCATCACGGACAGACCCTCTAAAAGCTCTATCTCGCCGTAGACGTCGAGGTAGATCTGCAGGTCGCGAACGTAAAGGAACTCGCTGAGCACAAGCTCGTGGATGGCGAACTGCAGCTTGACGACGTTTTCATCAACACCAGCCAGGTCACCCTCCTCGAGCCCCCAGTACTTGCGCCAGTTCATTTCGAGCGGAGTAAACGGATCCAAGGCCCCTGCGAAGTCGAGGTCCTCCTCCTCAGCCACAGTATGCAGCGGAGTGCCCGTTTTGTTGTCGACTTCAGACGCAGTGTCGAACAGCGTAGTGGCCCCAGAGTAAACAGAGCTTGCCTTGCGCTTCGGGCCGCGCAGCGACATTATAGTGGCTACAGTATCTGTTCTCTTCGGATGCGTGATTGCGAGGTGGTGCTCCTTGTACGATTCTTTCAGGCATCGCGGTGCGTAGCAGCACGTACCCGGGGCCGAGTACACCGTGCTCGAGGAGTAGCAGCCGTCGTAGCCGGAAAATTCGGTGATGACCCCCGACACTGGAGGGCACGACGTGTGCAGCACCAGCTGTCCCGTGCGGCTATCAATAAAACGCTGGCTCTTCAACGACTCGATTGTCGCGCGCGCGATCTCGTCTGCCGTGCGCCATTCAAGCGTGTTGATGCGGTACAGGAAAAGACGTGTTAGCGCTTGCTGCGCATCGTCGACTTTCATTTCAGCATCAAGGGACGTCACCAGCTGGTACAGCCACTGCGCGAGCGCCGAAAGCGCCCAGATATTTGGCGGGGCCTGGAAGTCAGTGATAGTCAACTGCTCCACCGAGAATTTGGGCCGCACAGACTCCATTGGCGGGAGCTGCGGGAGATCGATGTTCATCGTGTACTGGCCGCCGCTGTCCATTTGAAGCCCGCTCATTGCATCGACCGGCACCGGCATTGGAGGAAGCAGTTCGGCAGGGATCCCCCATTGGAAGATCGACTTTGTCGGCCTTGGATACGAGTCGTCGTCGACGGTTGGGGGGATCATGAGCGCTGCTGGCCGGCTGGGTGGTGGTGGATCGAACTGGCCCGGGTATGACGAGCCAAGGTGCGGCATGCTGTTCAATGAGTAGCTGGATCGAGAGGCCGTGGGGCTGGCCAACGAAGAAAACGACGTGTCGAAATCGTTGTCGTTTGCCGGCTCGGGCATGGCCAGGATCTGCTTAGGCGGGGCGGGGATGCTAGGTCTGTCGTGCAGGTCCGGCATAGACGGCGTCTCCGGCATTGCCAGCGGCTGTGGGTGCACAGGGTACGAAGGCGGCGTTTTTGGAGGCAGCTTGGGCGGCGCCAATGGCCGCGGGCCCTTCAGACGCGTGGGTGTGCCGCTGCCGTCGCTCGCGAGGCTCGAACTCGACGAGACCAGGCTCTCCCCACTGAAGCTCGGCTGCGATCCATACGATCCGTATGGCGAGCTAACGCTAGCCCGTGGCACGACGGGACGCGTCGCGAGCTGGTTTTCATAGGCTTGGTTCCAGGTCCTAGGCTCCTTTCTCGGGACTGGAGGAGGCTCCGGACGCGGACCCAATGGCATTTCACGCGGCGTCTAGTCAAGGAGTCGCAGTATCTAAAATGATCCCGGGAAACGCTGCTGTCCACGGCTGACGCACGACGCTCCTTCCACTGTTTATGGTAGCTGAACGTCTGTCTCAGACGCAGCTGATCACATTTCTGGGCAAGGGCTCGGTGCGGGATGCCATTGACTCCGTCCAGCCATAGCACGCCCAGCCTTAACCCAGCCTAGCCTTACCCCGTCCAGCCTTACCAGGTGTTTACTCGAGCCAGCGTTTCAGATGAAGCTCAGCCTGTACAGCGGGAGCCAGCAGAAAGACCACATTGACGAGGGCGTCGAGCGCGTGCTTGCCAAGGCCGGCTGGGAGCAGAGCTTTGCCGACGAGTTCACGCGCCTCGCGCTCGGTTTCGGCGGTGTGGGCGTCGCGCTCTACGTGTGGTACCTTGAGAAAACCGTGCCGTTCCGGGACTCGCGTTTTCTTGTGGGTGTCCTGTGCGCGGTCTACTTCGCGTTCACCTGGGGCAGCTGGGTGTACCAGCGCTATGTGGAGAAGAATGCCACGTATATCGGCCACAAGGGCGGAGCGAAGGTGTGGATAGCCACAAAGAACCCGAAGCACACGGGCATCTACGAGGTGAAGACGTATACGAGACCAGCAAGTGGCAAGCGCGTCGTGGAAAGCAGCCACACGTTCCACATCAAGGACATCGTGGACACGATGGGCGTTGTGCACGAGGAGAAGCTCAACAAGGTTCTCGAGCTCATCAGCACAAAAACTGAGTAGACCCAAAACTGTCCGAAGACCGGCTGCTTGTAGGGCTGTAAATAGTACGTTGACGAGGCCCACGATCCTAAGGCTGGAGACCTGTGGATTCGCGGATCCAAGCAACTCCTGTGACTAGTGAAGCTGGCCGTGTGCTCCTACTTGGGATTTTCTATGTATTGGGAAAGATTTGGGCGAGTATATGATGAGTGTGAATGGCAGGGCTCGTGGATTAAGATGCATGTGCTGTAGAGCGCTCTGTAGAACGCTCTGTAGAATGTGCTGTAGAATGTGCTGTAGAGTCCGCTGTGATATACGCTGTAGGGCGCGCTGCCGTGTCGACTCCTATGAACAAGCGCAGCAGATCTATTATGCCCTGCGGGAGACACAGCATGTACGGCATCAGCCGAGAGTATGCCGGCATGGAGATCTCGCCCTGCCGGCCGCTCACAATTGCGTCGTGGATGACTGTGGCGACGTCGACGGCCTTGAGCGTGGGCGCCCAGAACGCTGACGGTGTCTTGACGTGCTGGAACATCGCGGTGTCGAGCTGGCCGGGGGTCACGGTGAGCACCCGCGTCTGCCTTTTATACTTCAGTTCCTGCCGCAGCGACTCGAAGAACGTGCGCAGACCGGCCTTTGACGCGGCATACACGCCGCTGTATGCTGGGCCCACGAGCGCCGTGCTCGAGCTGATTGCCACGACCATTTTCAGGGCTGCGTTTGCCTGGAGAACGGCCGCCGTTGTTTGGATCGCGCCCACGAGGTTCGTGTCGATGACGGACTGGATGCTTTGCAGCGGGAGTCTCGACACTGGCTGCATCGACTCCGCCACGGTGCCCGCGCAGTTCACGAGGACCGTTGGCACGAGGTCCGCGTCACTAAGCTCGGCGAGGACGGCGGCCAGCCGTGCTGGATCGCTGACGCTGCATTTGTAAAAATGCGCATTCGCAATGTCGATCTGGGGCTCGGCGACGTCCAGGTTCACGACCCGGAACCCCGCAGAGCCGAAAAGCGCCACGAGCACGAGGCCCAGACCGCTCGATCCGCCCGTGATCGCGATGACGTCGGTTTTCGGATCGAGGCGCCAGCGCGATCCGCTAACAAGCCACCGGTTCAGCTCCATGGCACTCCGCGCGAGCGCAACGCACATAAACCAGGCCAATGCTAAAAACGTCAACGGCGACTGCGTCCACGGATCGAGCGACATCGTCGAGTACACGGTCCAGCACCAGAGGACGATGCCCGCGGCCCCGCGGATGCTGCCGGCTGTTTGGCTGAAAATATCTTCTAATATATCGATAGAAACAAACGGCTCGTCGTCCGAACTCATGGGAAACGTGCCGCAGCTCGCAACCGCTGGCCTGAAACGCTAACCAGAGACGTCGTTCACCCGGCCATGTGCCCGAACCTAACCCAGGCCCGGCCGGTCGTCAACGCTGCTGAGTTACGATCCCAGTAACGGATATCCCTGGGTGCGTGTGGATCAACCTATTTTCCGGTTTCCTTTGGATTCCTCCCGCGGTTCGAGTTTCTGTCGATGCCGAAGCCGCACAAGACTGCAGTGGCCGAAGAGTTGACGGATTGGCCCGTGAACGAGGCGAGATCGCGGCGTCGCAGCCGCGCGCGCCACGCGAACGTCGCGCACCTCATCTCGAACATCGATTTGAACTCCGACACAACGAATCGGCCCACCTCAAAACGGGGCCAGCAAAATACTCACGGCACGGCCCGCAACTCGACTCACCACGCAACGCATCACGCAAACCACCGTGCTGCCCAAGGCTCGGCTCATAACTCATCCCACAACTCGGGCCGATCCCATGCGAGTGCGAACGGCAAGCAGGCCGCGCACACGCATCACTCGCAACCCACAAAAGTGGCGGAACTGAAGCCGCTGAGCAGCTCAGAACACACAAACGTCACCTGCCGCTTTGTGCTCCGGTCGGATTCGCAGGTCGAGCCCACCTCCATGAACGTCGACAAGCCGATCTCGGCTAAGCAGCTGTGGCGCGTCTTTTCGCCGACGCAGGAATGCCCGATCTGCCTCGAGCGTGCCGAGGTCCCGCGCATGCTCGGGTGCGGCCATATAATGTGCTTTCATTGCATGCTCAAGCACAGGAGGTTCAGCGAGGTCCCGGACATCTGCCCGATCTGCGGCGAGGTTGTTCCTCTCATACCCTCACGCTCGATGCCGGTGACTTTTCTGGATTCGGACTCGCGGCTCCTGCCGAAGGAGGACGACGAGGTCGTGCTCACGCTGATGACGCGGCCCGCAAACTCGGCAGTCGCGCTGCCTGTGAATCTGGGGCTGCATGATCTGCATGCACGGAACATCTTCCCCGGCCCGGATCAGATTTTGTGGACGCGCGTGTGCAAGGGCGACGTTGAGTACGCGAAGCAGGAGCTCGCGGCCGAGGTCAGGTACCTAATTGGGGCCGCGAAGCGCGACATCAGCGAGTACGGCGCCGATGACGAGGGCTACGGCGAGGCGGCTAACGAGCTTAAGAAATATATCCATGCGCTGAACTCCAGCGGGCCGGATCCAGCTGCGCCCAGGCAAGTCATGCACGAGCCCGCCCCGGCCGAGGCCGTGTCCTCTGAAAACGTGTATTTCTATCAAACGGCGTTCGAAAGCTCCGTGGTTTATACACTTGGTGCGCTGGACGTGTCGATCTTGAAGGCTGCGTTCGGGTCGTTTGATAAACTGCCGACGTCGCTCATCGCCAAGATCACCAACATTGACTTCGGCGTTCTGGACCGCACGAATTTCAAGCGGCTGAAGTTTTTGTCGCATATCCCGGAACAGACGGCGATCGCGTTTTTGGAATGCGACTGGACCGGGGTCGTGGAGCCCGACGTGCTCGAGAAGTTCCACACAAAGCTCGTTGAGCGAACGAAATCCAAAGAACGCAGGCTCGCTCGAGACTTGGCCGAGCGCCAGAAGGCGTCGAAGGCTATCGACGACCAGTTCAAACACGAAGTTGCCGAGGCCATGCTGCCGCACGACGGCATGGCCGGCACGTCCGTCGCGCAGGGGATCGACACGGACCAGCTCCCCAGCTTGAAAAAGAACAGCAAGGCTGCTGAAAGCGTCGCGGCTGCGCAGGAGCGCCAGCGCCGACTGGAGCTCGAGCAAACGCGCGAATACGAGCAGTTCATGCAGAACGCGTACGTTCCAAAGCGCGGCCGTAAAAACATTATCCTTCGTCTGTGACATTCTCTAGTGTTCGCACAGCCGTGGCAAGGCCATCAACGCGGCCACTATGTGCGGCTGTGAAAAATGCCGTGCTAGATTACATTGGCGATACTTAACAAACTTATTTAACACAGATTTCTCTCAACAACGAGGGCTTCGAATTCTATTTTTTTTCAGCAGCGGCCTCGAGAACTGCAATGCGGGAGGTCAAGTGGTCGAGTTTCTTGAGAATCTCGTCGAGCTTCTCATGTCCGGCGGCCGCGATCGGATCAGAGGTCTCAGAAGGCGCTTCGGCAGGCGACTTGGGCTTCTCGTCGGTACTGGGCGTCGCATCTTTGCTTGACTTCTCGTCGCTGGCAGGCTTCTCGTCGCTCGCAGGCTTTTCATCGTTGCTGGGCTTCTCATCCTTGCTAAGCTTGTCATCCTTGATGGCCTTCGCAGTGCTCGTCTTCTCGGTGCTCGTCTTCTCCTCAGTGTCAACCTTCTTGGCTTCAGTGGTCTCGCTCTTTAATTTCGAGGCAGGCTCTGGCGCCTTAGCAGTCTCTTCAGTCTTAGTATCCTGCTTGGCCGGTCCCTTAGAGCCAGTAGATGCGGGCTCGGGCTCCTCGTTCCATGCAGAGTCCTCCTCCGGCTCGTCCTCCGGCTCGGGTTCGTCATCGTTGGTGGACTTCGCGAGGAAGTCGGCCACGCCCTTGCTCTGAAGAACCTCATATGAGTCCTGCTTCTCTGCCTTCTCGAACGCAAGAGCTTCCTCAGACTTGACAGCGTCGCTCTTGCCGTTCGTCTCAGCAGACTTTCCATTAAGAGCGTCCTTGGGCTCCTTAGTGTCCTTGGTGTCCTTAGACTCCTTAGTGTCCTTAGTGTCCTTAGTGTCCTTGGTGTCCTTGGATTCCTTGGACTCCTCGGTGTCATTAGCGTCCTTGGTGTCCTTGGCCTTGGACTCCTTTGGCTCCTTCGGCTCCAAGGGCGCCTCCTTGGCCTCGGTTTCCTTGCCGTGGAACGCCTGCTTCCAGTCCTTCACGAGCGGGCGGCGGGTCTTGCCGTCTTTCCACTCCTTGGCGGTCAGGGCAGGCTCGCCAGCTTCAACAAGCTTGTACACGCTATCCAGGAACCCCTCGGTCTTCAATGGCAGGCGGAAGGCAATCGGCTCCACAAGGTTCTCGTGGACTTTGTAGACGCGAGCAACTTCATGCGTCTGCGGGTCCAGCGTCCGCGTGGGGACCCAGCCGAGCCCGCGGGTCGGGGAGGTTGAATTATATGCGAAGAGGTCGTACAGCGTATCATCAGCGTACTGATAATACACGATTTTCCCGTCGCCACGGCCACCGAGGTAGACGATGGACGTCATCGGGTCGTAATGCGGGATGACGATCCCGCTCGACGGGTCCAGGCCTCTGAACCCGCCGATGGGCCCGCCCGCGATGTTGTTTGTGTCCCACAGGGCCATTTCGCGGTCGCTGATGAGCGAGAACCCCGTCGTGAGCACGCGGTCGTTGTCTCCGAGCCACACAACGCGGCTGCCCTTCGCGCCGGCGTGGCCTTTGCCCTCGCTGATGATCTCCTCCTTGCGAACGTCCCAGACCCGGAGCTTCTTGTCCTTCGCGACTGTTGCGAGCTTCGTGCCGTCGTAGTTCCACGAGAAGCTCGTGACGAACGAGCCATGCCTCAGGTTGAACAGAATGTCGCCGGTCTCGATGTCCCAGACCTTGACGGTGTTGTCGAGCGAGGTCGACGCGAGCACGTTCTCGGCCACGGGGTTGAAGCCGACATGGCCGACTTTCTTGCCGTGGCCCTCCAGGAACTTGACCGGCGCGACGTCCTTGCAATTGTCGAGTGCTCCGTAGTCCTCGTGCACGCTGAAGTTCTCGGGAACCTTCCAGATGCCAATGGTTCCGTCGTCGCTGGCGGAGACGACCATCGAGTCGTCGAACGGGTTCCAGTCGGTGTCCAGCACGGCTCCACGGTGCCCGTCAAAGAGCGGGAACCGGTCAGGAAGCTTGCCCTGCTCGGCGGTGGGGATAACGGCGAAGGAGCCGCCGCCCGAGGCCTCCCAGTTCAGCGAAATGTACTTGCCATTCGACTTCGCCAGGTTCGCGTCGAACGCGTTCTTGGTCAGCCGAATGTTGTCATAGCACTTGTCTTTCCGCGTGGGATCGCCGTAGACGTGGCGATACGTAGAGCTCCGCACCTGGACCATCCTGGTTTCTATTCGTGTTTAAGTAGCCAAGGAATCCAAAGGGGTAACCCGAGTCGAACGGTGTTAGGGTTCGGGTGGATACATGAAACGGCTCACGAGGATGCGTGTCCTGATCAGGGTAATCGGTCATTTCCGGGGATGCCTGAAGCACGCTGAGATCTCGTGGCTCCGTGTGTTCACCAGGGATTATATTTCGATTGCGTGCAGGTGCACTGCATATTGGTGCATTTGGCATGTCACAGTCTCCCTTTTCGTATTTAGGTAGCAGCAGCACATCTCTGAACTATCAATAGGGCACAGCGATTGGGTAGCAGCTCAAATAGGCAATCCATTCGGTATTTCTAAGATGAGCTTAATGAAACTCAACCAGCATGACGCAAGTACTGGACACTCATTTTTCGGACACAAACTCGCTCCTCGACACATCAGCAGATCCTTATCAGCAGATAAGTTAGCCCGCGTTGCAGTAAAATGTTATAATAAGTGCAAAAATATGTGTGTGTCGTACATAATGTTAATATAATAATAGTCCCAGCTATTTTATTCTCTGAATTGATCGAAGTTTAGCGCTAAGCCAGATTGATTAGATCTAGTCCTCGTCGTCACTGTCCTCACCGTCAGTGTCGCCCGGGCAGCAGCGCTTGTCAAGGTCTTCGCCGCCGTCGGACTCACCACCGTCGTCCTCGACGCGGCGGAAAAGGCTGCGCTTCTCCTCGTCGTCACTGTCGCTGCGGCGCTTGAGCTTCTCCTCGTCGTCGCTGTCGCTACGCTTCAGCTTGTCAAGGTCTTCGCCGCCGTCGGACTCACCACCGTCGTCCTCGACGCGGCGGAAAAGGCTGCGCTTCTCCTCGTCGTCACTGTCGCTGCGGCGCTTGAGCTTCTCCTCGTCGTCGCTGTCGCTACGCTTCAGCTTGTCAAGGTCTTCGCCGCCGTCGGACTCACCACCGTCGTCCTCGACGCGGCGGAAAAGGCTGCGCTTCTCCTCATCGTCGCTGTCGCTGCGGCGCTTGAGCTTCTCCTCATCGTCGCTGTCGCTGCGGCGCTTGAGCTTCTCCTCATCGTCGCTGTCGCTGCGGCGCTTGAGCTTCTCCTCATCGTCGCTGTCGCTGCGGCGCTTCAGCTTGTCCTCGCCAGTGTCGGACTCACCGCCGTCGTCCTCGACGCGGCGGAAGAGACTGCGCTTCTTCTCCTCGTCGTCGCTGTCGCTGCGACGATTCTTCCTGTCCTCGGCAGGAGCAGATTCACCACCGTCATCGTCGTCGACACGGCGGAAGAGGCTACGCTTCTCCTCGTCGTCGCTGTCGCTACGCTTCAGCTTGTCAAGGTCTTCGCCGCCGTCGGACTCACCACCGTCGTCCTCGACGCGGCGGAAAAGGCTGCGCTTCTCCTCGTCGTCACTGTCGCTGCGGCGCTTGAGCTTCTCCTCGTCGTCGCTGTCGCTACGCTTCAGCTTGTCAAGGTCTTCGCCGCCGTCGGACTCACCACCGTCGTCCTCGACGCGGCGGAAAAGGCTGCGCTTCTCCTCATCGTCGCTGTCGCTGCGGCGCTTGAGCTTCTCCTCATCGTCGCTGTCGCTGCGGCGCTTGAGCTTCTCCTCATCGTCGCTGTCGCTGCGGCGCTTCAGCTTGTCCTCGCCAGTGTCGGACTCACCGCCGTCGTCCTCGACGCGGCGGAAGAGACTGCGCTTCTTCTCCTCGTCGTCGCTGTCGCTGCGACGATTCTTCCTGTCCTCGGCAGGAGCAGATTCACCACCGTCATCGTCGTCGACACGGCGGAAGAGGCTACGCTTCTCCTCGTCGTCGCTGTCGCTACGCTTCAGCTTGTCAAGGTCTTCGCCGCCGTCGGACTCACCACCGTCGTCCTCGACGCGGCGGAAGAGGCTGCGCTTCTCCTCGTCGTCGCTGTCGCTGCGACGCTTCAGCTTGTCCTCGCCAGTGTCGGACTCGCCGCCATCGTCCTCGACGCGGCGGAAGAGACTGCGCTTCTTGTCCTCACCAGTGTCGGACTCACCGCCGTCGTCCTCGACGCGGCGGAAGAGGCTGCGCTTCTTTTCCTCGTCGTCGCTGTCGCTACGCTTCAGCTTGTCAAGGTCCTCGCCGCCGTCGGACTCACCACCGTCGTCCTCGGCACGGCTATAGAGGTTACGCTTCGCCTCCTCTTCGTGATCCTCGTCCTCTTGAGTGAAGTCTCCATCGTCGTAACGACGGTAGACCTTGCGCTTCTTCTTCTCCTCGTCGTCGCTGTCGCTGCGCTTCACTTTGTCCTCATCGTCGCTGTCCTCGCCGTCAGTGTCGCCGGGG
This sequence comes from Starmerella powellii, assembly GCA_030568915.1. Classification (NCBI taxonomy): domain Eukaryota; kingdom Fungi; phylum Ascomycota; class Dipodascomycetes; order Dipodascales; family Trichomonascaceae; genus Starmerella; species Starmerella powellii. Next base: position 733,942 of record JAJMJE010000003.1, on the reverse strand, counting down.
CAGCAGCGCTTGTCAAGGTCCTCGCCACCATCGGACTCACCACCGTCGTCCTCGACGCGGCGGAAAAGGCTACGCTTCTCCTCGTCATCGCTGTCGCTGCGACGCTTGAGCTTCTCCTCATCGTCGCTGTCGCTACGCTTCACGGGGCCAGACGAAAACAGGAAGCTCGAGAGGCCCTTCTGCTGCTTCTGTTCGCTCTCGATCTTGACGGAGATGAAACGCGTGGCATCGAAGGTAACGCATTCAGAGGAAGGGCTGTAAAGGGTGGAAGCGAGGTCTTCCGAGTGGACGCTCTCGGTTTCAGAGGTGTAAACAACGGCGTCAGCACCGCACTCCGCGTCAACGCGGACGGAGCGGCCCCAAACGCCCTGCGAAAGCTTGGAGGCGTCGACCTCGGTCCAGTCGCTGTTGTCGTTGCAGAGACCGTCCGGGTAAATACGGGCTGTGTTCTTGTTGAGCTCGCACGGGCGGTAGGAACCGACCGGCAGAGCAGCCGCAAAGGCCAGTGCAAAAGAAGTAGAGAAAAGCATGTTGTGAGTGGTTGACTTCCTGGAGAAAGCTGGTCTGAAAGCACGCTCCGAATCTATACTTATATCTCGAATCTCCTGAGGCTTAGGGTCCCGGCAACGTGCAGCTATATCAATATGCAGGGTTCGCTGCCCTACTGCTGTCCAGATTGCATATACATTTATCCCATGTTTCGCGAATACGATGTTGCTCTAACAGTCGCGGGCCTGCGACTTTGATATGCTGCAAAATTACACGTTTAAAAGTCAGAAAATATATAAATGTGCGCGAGGTATGTTCGAGCGCGGCCCTGCTGGACTCTCTCGCTTCGTCGGTGATATCTCTAGGTCTAGGGTAATGCGATAACAACTGATACCCGGGGTAACCGAATGATTGCGCTAAGCAGCCGGGGATGGGCTGTCGAAACGAGATCATCGGTTCCTGTATGCGGGGGGACATCTGAAATACTGGTGGATTCTTGCCTAGAGAAACGGTGGATAAACCGGCAAACGGTGGCCGGTCAACGTCTAGATACTCTGATGTAGCTACGTACAATAACGCGGCTAAACGCGCAACCGCCAGCCTGACTGCCAGCACGTAGGACCATTGCGCTTGGTCTGGGATTTCCCCAGCGCGACGTCCCGTGTACCGGGGCACAGCTGGTTCAATTGATCACAGGGTTCGCCGGGGTGCATAATTATTTCTCGCGAGAATCATTACGCAGGTGGATCGCAATTGAACTATGCAAGCTGGCCATGCGTCTCACCGCCCCGATAAGCACGCGGGCGGCAGAAGTCGTGGGGTATGCAGATCGCCTTCATAGCTGTGCTGGAAAATTCTGGTAAGACTGGCAGATGCACTTACACGGCTCCGCGGCTAATTCATTGCGACAGTCCGTTAAGCTGCACGATTTTTACTGCCCAATGTCCGAATCCATTCACCGGCGGCCTTATTCCTCGGAGCAGGGGCATCGATCTAGTGGGTAGTCGCGCTACACGTGAAGTCCCGCCAGCCTGGACGATAACGGAGACATCTGATGTAATCGGTGTCTCGAAGATACGACTGCGTCGTCACGTCACCGTGGCATAATCAATGTGTCACGCGTGTCGGCAATCGCCCTACCGGCTATAGATTATCCGCGCTAGATCCGTCGCAACGGCCTGCAACGGCCACAGAGCGCGCACAGAACAACCGGGTATAACTTACTTAGAACCTATGTACTGGGTAAATAATTGCAACCTGATCTGATCGATAATCTTCGGCTCGACCCAGATCGGGCTAATCTTTGCTAATCGTTGCGAATCGCTCACCATCGCGGGTCGTGGTTAAGGACAGTCGCTCAGGATTGCGGGAAAGGCCGCGGCTGCTTACATGCCGGAAATAGCCGACGTGGCCGGATGAGCCCAAGTGGATCATCGATTGCTCACCAGGCTGCTGGCCTTTCGAGTTGGCTCCCCGAATCTGCTGGTCAAGGTAGGTGCTGCGATGGGCAATGACATCTGCCGATCGAAGTGCCTTGAGTTAGTCGAACTGCGCATGTGAATTAGAGGAGTTTGACAAGTTGGCTAGTGTAGACTAGTCGAAGGTGCTCACCGAATTGGCTGATCAAAGTCGCTTGCAGAAGTATAACGCGGGTCGTTCGCCAGTTCGCCAATTTGGCTCGCAAGAGTAGATCACCGAGTTGGCTGGTCAAGGTGGCTACCCAAAGTGCATCGCAAAGTAGATCGCAGATGCGCACCGGGTTGGCTAGCTTTGGCTAGTCGAATTACTCGAGCGGAACATCTAGAGCGCAGACCGAGTGTCTATCCGTATTAACACTCTCCGCTGGCGGAAGTCTGCAGAGATTCGGTTTACATTGGACGCCTTCAAATCAGCTGTAAATATGCAGCCAAGGTACTGTGTGACTCTATGCTAAAATGACCGCACTTGTGTCCGCATTCTATGTGATAAACGGTGTGTCCAGATACGACTATTCATTATAAGGGCGCGGCGATCTGCGATTGCCTGGTTAGCTGGGTCCAACTCTGCGACACAGATCGGCCCGCAGCGCAACGGCCCTGCCACTCCACGGCGGCAATGGTGGCGGTTACGGCGGCGGCAAGCGTGGATCTTGCGGCAAACGCGGTGGCCACGCGCACCAAGCCTCTGACTCGACGACACTATGGCTGGGCCAATCACGTTACTACCCCACGTAGGCGCGCGGCCCAGCAGGTGACAGCTAACGGCACTGTAAAGAACGCAAAAAACGCGCGCATTTGCCCTAACGTAGAACCGCCGAACTTCCAAGTGCGTCCGTACGGCGGTCGAGCCGGGCGACGGGCCAATTAGCAGTCTACGGGCAGTGCCGCACAAGCGCCTGAGCGGCTGCGGGGAATTTTTCACTTTCCATGGCCCTTTCGTGCGTTGAGGCTGGTCTGACCCCTAACCGCGTCATCGTATATTGCGTATATTCCCGTGCCATTGCGACTATTTCAATGGCGTTGTTGTATATTACAGTAGTAACTTTGTGAAATTTCCATATTTCTAGACTCTCTCATGTCGCAGCAAACTCTCCGCCTTGGCTCTAAAGCCCCCGACTTCAAAGCCGAGACCTCGAACGGTCCGATCAGCTTCCACGAGTACCTTGGCGACTCGTGGGGCATCCTGTTCTCGCACCCGGACGACTTCACGCCCGTGTGCACGACGGAGCTCGGTGCGTTCGCTAAGCTCGAGCCCGAGTTCACGAAGCGCAACGTCAAGCTCGTGGGCCTGAGTGCGAACGACACGACGTCGCACAAGGAGTGGATCAAGGACATCGACGAGGTCAACGACTCGAAGCTGAGCTTCCCGATCGTCGCCGACCCCGAGCGCAAGGTCGCTCTCGCCTACGATATGATCGACCACCAGGACGCGACGAACGTCGACTCCAAGGGCCTGGCCCTGACGATCCGTTCGGTCTTCATCATCGACCCGAAGAAGACGATCCGGTTGATTCTTTCATACCCGGCTTCGACGGGCCGCAACACGGCCGAGGTGCTCCGTGTTGTCGACTCGCTGCAGACCGGCGACAAGCACCGCGTCACCACCCCGATCAACTGGACCCCCGGCGACGATGTTATTGTTGCGCCGAGCGTCAGCAACGAGGAGGCGAAGAAGATCTTCCCGAAGTTCCGCACCGTCAAGCCTTACCTTCGCTTCACTCCCCTCGAGCAGTAAGTAGACATACGCCTTTTCTTACTCCTAAGCAGTACTAACCTTGTAGAAAAAGAGAATCGAAGCTGTAACCCGTCGCGACTCCGCAGACTAGGCGCGATTAAAATCTAAAGCGTGTACATACTGAAAATGCAATATGCTGAGCGTCAAGCGGCTTAGTTTATACCAACCTAAATTTGCGTGTCGAGCGAGGCCTGAACTGAGGCCTCGCACCGTTACACCCTAACATGCCTCACCTAACATGCCTCAATCCAGGTCCAAGCTTAGGCCTTCGCCCGCCGAGCTCAAGCCTTAACACACCAAATATCAAGCCTTAACGCCTTTGTTCCATCCTTACACACCTTAGCACCCCTAATTTAATCCTGAACGTGCCTCAGCTCAGCACCGCTCAATTTCAAGCCATAATGTGCCTTAGCTCAAGCCTCACGCCTCAACACGCCCCAACTCGCCAAATTCAAGCCCAAGCTCAATTTTCACATATCAATTCGCTAATTCAACGCCTCATTAAACCCACACCATGTCCCACCACGCTTTATTATGCCCGCGCAGGTCTCACCCCTAAGTTTCACGCCTAAACCACAAACCACAGCGCGTTATGTAAATTGTCGACGCACGTACACAAAAAAATCCCAGCTCACGCGCACGGCAGACGGAGCCGAGACCCACAGGTTTATGATCCGCAAAGATGAGTGGGAGCGCGACATCAACAGTGCGCGCGATGCCTGGGCGGCTTCCAAGGAGGTGAACGAGTACGAGGTGTATGCAATGGCGTGCGCTGCGTATCTGTGCTCGGACACGTTCGCAACGAGTGGAGAGCACTGGTTCTGCGCCGATGAGAAAACGCGCCGCATGGCAATTAGCTCGCTGATCATGTTTTCTTTCACTCTCGCCGAGGATTCCGAAGACCCGGCAAACGTGCGCTACAAAAGCTACGAAACAAACTTCACGCGCATGCTGTCGAGCTGCCAGAAGTGCGCCATTGCGTACCAATGCTGCGACAGCGATCTCGTGGCCGAGCTGGCCGATGGCGTGGGCATCCAGGAAAACAGGGTATCGTCCTTTCTCCAGGAGCTGCACCGGAAGGACCGCATCCGGCTGGCCGCGGAGATTCGCAAGAACGCGGACTTTGTGCCGAACCTCACGGAGGCGCTGTGGAGCTTCGCTTGCATGACCTCGACCTCGTTTGTGGGCCAGACGCTCGTCGAGCCGAAGCTGCTCATGGAGAAGCAGGCCTCGGCCGCGAACCTCGGTGCCTGCCCCGGCTTCCTGCTCCTCAGCTTCACAGCAAATGCCCAGATACGGCGGCTGGCCCTGAACCATTTGAACGGCTCCGGCTGCGTGCAAAGGTACGCACAGGTGTGGGCGGACCAGCCCCTGAAATGCGGGAAAATGTTCAGCGCTGGCGTGAAACGGAACTTCAAGGCTGAGTACAGAGCAGACATGGCGTGGTACACTGCATCCGTCATTCTAAATATCTTCGCAGAGACCGCGGGCGTTCTCCGTGATATTGTGCAGGAGTGCGTGTCGAATTTACAAGCCCCCGGCCTCGGGTCCGCAAAGTTTGGCGCGCATGCTCTTGTATTGAAGATCATGCGCGTAAACTCCGAGGCGAGCGGTGACTATGTGTCGAAAGAATCCCTGGAAAAAATATTGGACTATGTCACAACCTCCAAGAACTTGAAATACGGAAGCGTCGATGCTGAGGCCCCAGAAGCAGCGCAACTTTCCGAGTCTTACCGCAAGTTAAGTGCAACCTCTGTGCTCGAATGGTTCAAGCTGTACCTCGGCTCTGATCCGGACCCTCAAAAGCTGCCTTTGCGCATGAGCTTCCTGCTACAACTCAACGAGGAGGCCTTTGCAACCGAAGCAGAGTTCCACTCGGTGGGCCGCTCAGTGGTCAAGGCAGCAGCAATCCACTGCACTGATCAAATTGTCACAATGGCTCTAGACACGCACGGGGCGCGCGTGGCCAAATCATTTGCAGACCTCAGGTCTGACTCGGTCATAAGGTTATGGAAGTACCAGCTGAAAACTGAGGGCACATGGTTCAAGTTCTGGGATGAGCTTTTGCGAAACCCAAGCTTTGTGCCGAAGAGCGTGTCGTCGAAGCGATATAACGGTGCTATTATTGGCATCTTGCAGGGCTCGCGAGACGTTGCTGTGAAGTTCCAGCTGCCGAAGTCCCACGAAATGAAGGCGTCCAAGAACTTCCAAGACTCCTACAAGCCAAGCCCCAGTGAATCATACGTACAGTCACTGTTAGACTCTCTCACTGAGACGGCCGAATCGGAACAGCTGCTTCCCATTCTTTTGGATAAGTATGTCCTTCGCTCTGTGTTGCTTCTCAGTGTTTCGGGTAATAGGGGACTAAGTCTGGCAGCTGTTGAGTTCATGAAACAGGCAGCAGATGAGGACTCCAGAGAGGCATTAGATCATTATCTGGTGAAAGAGCATACAGAACTGACGCTAGGCGCTGTCAATTGGCTGCTTGCTGAAGCGTCTCCTGCAAGCAATACATGGTTGGCGGCAATGCCAGGACTTTTGAGGCTGGCTCTCAACATCCTGGATGAAGTGTACTCCACGCACGACGGAGTTGATACAACCGGTAACTTGCCTACGCTCAAGCTTCTGCACCAGTTCTGGGAACATAGTTGGAGTGTCGTGGCCAATGTTATCAAAAGCATCCGAACATGGGCCAAGGACTACGCGGTTTCGCACGTGAAGTCTGTTCTAACTGTTGTTCTTGAGTTTGGTCAGGGCCTGTTGTCTAAGTTCAGACTCCTGGATGCCGACCTCAACTCGGGAATGCCCGGAGACAACCTTTGGAGCGCGAGTCTCGCTGATTCGGCGATCTCATGCATCAATAACATGGGTGATATGCTTCAACTAGCCATCCCGGATCTTCTTGCCATGGCTGTATCCATTATTGTGGAAATATTGGGGCTTATAAGGTCCTTCAAAGTCACGATCCCGGACACCCTCCTGTCTTTGCTCGAAGATCTGGCTACCAAACGGTTGAACAGCCGTTTGACGAAAGAACAGCTCAGGGACTTGTTGAGCGCAGCCAACATCGCTGACGACGAGATCACCGCCATGATAGAGAGCAAGGTGTCTAGAAGACACCATGACTCGGCGAGCCTCAGTGATGCAGCGTCCCCATTCAGGGCCAAGACAGTTGGCAATCGACAGCAGCAAACTTCATTGGGAGACTACTTCAAATCTACTGGTGGTCAAAAGCCTCTCGCACCTCCGAGACAGATTGTTAACAGCCAGGTTGTGCCGCAATCGCAGTACCGACCCTCTGCTCTCAGCACGATAAAATCGCAGCTGAGCAGGCAACAACATGAAACAACGACTGCATTAAAGTCTGGAGGTGTCAGTGCCAACCCGATCGGGGTTGTTCATCCGGGTAGGCCTCCAGGATTCAACGTGCCAAAGCCGCAAAAAAGCCAGGAGGATAGCAGCAGCGATGATGAGGTCGCTGAGGAAGGAGGAAGTGCCCTTGCTGCTCTTGGTGCGAAGAGGCAGGAGGATGCCTTAGCCAAGATGAGAGAGGCGTACTCTCAAAATAAGAGCTCGCCGGGAATCTCCCGACTAGAAATCCCGCAGATGGTGACGGAAAACAGCGGTCAAATGCAGCGTAAGCTTCAGATGATGAATGAGCAGAGAGCGAAGGCCATGATGAAGAAGCGACTAGAGTCCAAACCTACAGAGCTCCACAAAGTGATGCTGAGTTGGGATTTCTATGCCACAAAGTCTCCTTTCCAGGTCGCCTCGAGCATTCCAGATACTTTTAGCAGCGTCAAGCAATATCAGGATATCATGGCGCCTTTGCTTTACCGCGAAGCATGGGAACAAGTGCAGAACGGCAAAGAGGAACTCGAGAAATCCAAGGTGGAACCATTTCTTCTTGTGTTTGGTAAACAAGTTAAAGTTGATGGCTTCACAGATGTGTATGTCTCTGTTTCCAAGGAATCATTCGCTGCTGCTGGTTTAGGTGAGGGAGATCTTCTACTACTGACGTATGATAAAGGTCGTCCCGGTGAACCTGTTCGCAGCTCGGCATCGTTGCCTCACTGTTTTTCGCGCATAATTGAAGGATCCATAAAAAGGTTTAACAACTCTGCGCGCGGTCATTACGTGGATTTCCAGATCCGAATGAACGAGCAGACCAAGGTAATAAGCTCCTTGAGTAGCGGCACTATGGTGAGCGGCATCACGCTAGGGAACACGAGAACAGTTGAGCGAGAGTTCACTGCTCTAATGGCACTGCCTTATTATGATCTTCTGGATCCGATACTGAAGGCGCGCCCAGCAATTGTTCGCAGCCAGTCGAACGAGATCGAGCGACTGCAGAAGAGCATGAACTTGAACAGGTCTCAGGCTACTGCGGTCGCACGAGCAACAGGGTCACAAGGTTTTAATCTCATTCAAGGTCCCCCTGGTACAGGAAAGACAAAGACGATTCTGGGTATCATCGGGGCTTTCTTCACAAGCAATGCTCTCGTGGCACAAACTACAGGACAGGCAACAAGAACTAGGAAAATCCTTGTATGTGCGCCGTCTAATGCAGCGGTGGATGAGATCGTGTTGAGGTTGAAAAGTGGAGTCATCGACACAACAGGCGAGCATCGTAATCTCAACATTCTGCGTTTGGGACGACTTGAAATGATTTCTGAGCAGGTTCGAGATGTGACTTTGGATGAACTTGTTGATAAAGAGATCAAAGGTTCTGCCGAGCCCGCAGACCAACAGCTTCGGAAGGATCACACGGCATTGACCGCTGAGAGAGATCAAATTAGGAAGCAGTTGAAGGATGCCGAGGACAGAAGCCTCGATGCCGAGGCGATTCAGGAGTGTCGCGATAAGCTCAAGGAGCTTGGTCGTAAAATTCGTGAAAAGAATTACGCATTAGACATGCAGCGGGACCGGCTCGAGCAGGCTAAAAGAAGCCGCGACCTTCAGTTCCGCCAGCAGCAGAATGACATATTGCAAAAAGCGCAGGTAGTATGCACGACGCTGTCAGCGTCGGCACATCCGCTTTTGGCTAGTCTAGGCGTCACTTTCGACACAGTCATTATCGACGAGGCCGCGCAGAGTATTGAGCTCTCGTCTCTGATTCCGCTTAAATATGGATGTGAAAACTGCATCATGGTGGGTGATCCTAATCAGCTTCCTCCTACGGTTATATCAAGAGAGGCCAGTCGGCTAAAATATGACCAAAGTTTGTTTGTGCGAATGTTTAACCAATACAAAGATACGCCGGATGCAATCAGCATGCTCGACACGCAATTCCGTATGCATCCTGACATTGCGCGTTTCCCCTCGGATGAATTTTACTCTGGCAAACTCCAGAACGGCGAGGGACTCGAAGAGAAGCTAGACCGTCCCTGGCATCATGCACATCGGGCCTTGGGGCCGTACACGTTTTTCGAAATTAAAGGTGAGCACGAACGAGGTGGCTCTAAGAGTTTACAGAATGTTGCAGAGGCATCTGCGGCCATAGATCTGGTAAATTATATCAGGGAGACCTACAGCGATGTTGGTACTATCGGCGTGATCTCACCCTACCGCGAGCAGGTGAGACTTATGCGACGCATGTTTAGTTCGTCTCAAGACACCGAGAAAACTTCGCTTGTGGATTTCAATTCCATAGACGGTTTTCAGGGACAAGAGAAGGACATTATAATCATATCTTGCGTCCGAGCATCAGACGCCAGAGTGAACCATATTGGCTTTTTGAGTGATGTACGTCGAATGAACGTGGCTTTAACTCGAGCCAAAACGTCTCTGTGGATACTCGGCCACTCGCGGTCTCTAGCCGTAAACTCCGTGTGGGCAAAGCTGATCGAGGATGCTGATGATCGGGAAAGGTTGGTTCCCAGTCATTCTGGAAATATTGTACGGGCGATCAAGGCCTTCGATGACCCCAGCCGCTCAAGGGGATCGAAGGAGGCTAGCCACATGCCTAAAGGTCGTCCAAGCAGCGGCGTGACCAAAAACGTATCACCGGCGGAGCCGTCTAAGAGTCAAAAGCCGACGACGAATGTCAGCAAGGGCTGGGATGGTCATCAAGAGCACTCGGTGGAGACGAACGGATCCTCTAGGGATACTAATGCCACTTCAGCACTCGATCCTGCAAGCGCTGTGAATGCAGACCAGGCGTCAGGACCGAGCGGTGCAAAGCGAAGCGATGCAGTGGTTCAGGAGCCGGACAAGCGAATTTCAAAAAAGAGGAAGAAGGCGCCTGACAGTGTTTTCATACAGCCTCGGCAAAGGCGCGGCCCGGGAAGGAAGCCGCCTCCCCATTAGACGCAGCACAGTTTGTGAAGTACCCCTAGCATGGAGGGTTAATGCAGGCCCTAGATCCATCGCGGGAACATATGTGAAGGACTACGACGCTGTTTCCGCAAATGTGCCGTCAAAAAAGTCACCAGCGCCTTTCAAGCTCACCTCCTCCCATACAATCGTAGGGTTTTTGGCAAAGCCTTGGTCTGTCACAAGGCTGTACAGCCTGCCCCCGTGGCAAACCAGCGTGCAGAAGTGGTTGTTCCAGAATAGCGCTACGACCCCTTTGGATGCTAAAGTATCGCTCAGTTGCAGATAACCGCTGGCAGTCATCTGTGTGGGGTACGTTTCCAGAAACCGTTTGAGCTTTTCGTTCGGCTCGTCCCCCACTGCCTGTGTCAACGCCTGCTCGTACGAGAGATGTACAAGCTTGCCAAACGTTTCCTCGTCGATCCCGAGTTCTTCACACTCAACCGCGCCCAGAATCCAGCCGTGCACGAGTTCAATGCCGAATGTTTTGAACAGTTCTAGCTCGGGGCTGTCAGCAAACGATCCATCGAATCTCGGATTGATGTCGAGACCTTCTGATAATTTGGGCAGAAATGTGAATAGAAGCTCCAAGTCGCGGTTTTTCAGCTCTGCGCTCAGTACAATTTCGCCCAGTTTCAATTGCAAATCGGACTCGTCTATCAACCCTGCACTCTGATGCGCGGCGACGTGGGCTGCCATTGGTGAATCCTTGAAAACCAGGATATTTGTGATGGCCAGCAACGCACACGGCCCATTTTCATTTTGAAGCACAATGGATCTGCTGTCCGAGTCTGACTCAATGGCCTTGATTCTGTATTTATTTACTCGATCTGTCCCATCCTGCATCGGCTGAAGCTAAGCCTTAGCGCGTTAGCGGGACTTATTAATGTGCCCACCGCCCGTGGGCCCCCGGCGGCAGTATTGCTCCATGATACTGTGGTTTGGTATGTAGCTGTTCGTTGATCCGCGGAATTGTATTTTCGTTAGATGATAACTCCATTAAATTATTTACAGACAGGTTCCAATTCCATAGTTTAGAAATAGAAGCGCGTGTTCGTGGGTTGACGCAACCTTAGACGTCCTTTTCGGGTCTCCATCGGTTCGTAGATGCAAACCTTCGGGCCAGACTTGCGGGGCCATGCTCTAGATAATCTTCTTTTGAGACCGTCCAGCTGTCGAGGTCGAAATCGCTATTGTTGGCAAGGCGCACGCCTCCTCTCCACGTAGCCTCGCTGTGTTTTTTGTCGGCACTCGTCTCAATGCGTACAGGGGTGTCCGAGGGTGCCCATTTGCGCAGCTCGGATAGCAGCCGGCTTTCGAAATTCGGCAAGTTTGCTGTGCCTCCACCAATAACAATGTTCGACCACAGCAGCGGCTGGTACTCGACGGGGCATGCCATGATACTGTTGTTTATGGTCTCTGGCAACGGTGCCTGATCCAGGCCGAGATGCCCCTTGGGATCGAACAATGCCTCTGGGACTGAGAACCGCTCATTTTCCAGCAGTAGGACTTGCTTTTCTCCGAGCTTTTGCGCCTGTAAAGCCTCGTCTACTGACTCGACAATGTGGCCATATGGGTCCTCGTGCGTGCTCGGCAGTGCATAGGCCAAGGCGAAGCTAGAGCGCTTTCCCAAAATATGAGCATCGTGCCACTTCTTCAAATCGGCTGCGAAATCTAGCGAAACAAGGCATGCGCGCTCCTTGATGCGGCCCATGATCGCAGTCTCCTCCATCATATTATAATAGCGGTAACTCACGGTCTCCTTCAAGTAGTTCGTCAGGATCTTGCCACCGACATCAAGTCTGCGTACTCCACTGGCAAATCCCCGGACTTTTTGCAGCACTGGAACCACATGCGTAGCGTGGAATCCGAGATCGACCACGAGCTTTGCCTCGCTCTCTGTCTCTGGTGAGTTCGCCGCAAGGATCTGGGCCGTACTCCGTCTGTAGCGCGCGAACTCGTACTCCTCAAAGACAATCTGATCGGTATTACCCGAGGATGATGGCAGGCTTCCGGGAGACTCGGAAAGCAGCAGACAGCTGTCGCGGAACTCATCAACCGTGTCGACAATCTCCTTGCTGTCCCAGATCCAGTCCCACACCGCTTTCTGCAGCTCCCACGAGTATAATTGACCGCGATCAACTGGTCGCCTGTACTGCAAGCCCGTCAGGTCCCGGCAGAGGTTCACGGCGTTCGCGAGCCAGACGCGGCGATCGCGCGACCTCATCATGGCATTCTGGACATGCGTGCACTCCTCTGTGTCCGCCCACCCAGCTTTTATTTCATAGGTACCATTGTCAATAACGAGTGTTCTCATCTACTTGAGAAACACGCCGCCAAGTACCAAAACGCGCGGTCACTTTCACGTCGAGCTCGGCTTCAGTTGAGGATCTTCGATTAGTAATCGGTCCTCAAAATTACCGACCTTTTTTTTTTGAAATTCGCCAGTCGACATTTATTAGCCCAGGACAGGTTTTTTTGCTAAGCAATTGCTTTCCACTTTTTGTCAATGTCTGCTGCTCCGGCTCTGTCGAGCTCGTCTGAGTATGCAAAGGTCGAGGTGAAAGCAGAGGCGCCCACGGTAGACCCATCCAGCATCGACGAGGTGTACCGAGTCGACCTAATGGCAGAGCATATCAAGGCCAATGGCTACAAAGTTCCGTGCCTTCAATTCCCAGATGATCTTGTGCGCGACTCGACCCACGTTGCATCTTCACTTCAGCAGAAAATCGGCTTCCCTGTCTATGTGCTTGCCGACACCTCATATTCCCCGTGCTGCGTTGATGAGATCGCGGCACAGCATGTTAGTGGAGACGTTGTATTTCATTTCGGGAACGCCTGCCTCAACCCCACAAAGACAACGCCTGCTGTGTACGTCAGGCGCAGAATACCGCACGAGGCCGAGGCTCTGGAACAGCGGCTGGCGCAATTCAATGATAATGTCATCCTGTATCCGGAAGTTGACTACATTGACCTGGCTCTGGAGCTTGCTGAGCGCCTAGGTTCAAACTTCACGGTCGCGGTTCCGCTCGCATCTTCATCATTCATCCCGCCCTTGCATGACTCCACAGATATCCAAAAGCCTGAGTTCCCGAGCCGGGTGCTCACGCAGCCAATTGAAGACTTATCAGAACACGAGCTTGTGTACATAACGAGCAGCCCCAGCGAGTCTCTGTTGCTGCATTGGTCAACTACATTCAAAGGGCTGCAGGTCATTGATTCGAGCGGCACCCAGCTTAATGTGAACCCGGCTTTGCGCAGGCGATACAGACACGTTCAAAGCGTGAAGGCTGCCGGTACCATCGGCATCCTGATAAACACATTGTCGCTTCGCGACACGACGGATCTGCTGACTAGGGTCAAGAAAGCCGTCACTCGAGCTGAAAAGAAGTACTACATGTTTGTTGTCGGCAAGCCCAATGTCGCCAAGCTGGGGAACTTCGAAGCCATAGATATCTGGGTGGTTCTGGGATGTCCCCAGGGAGGAACCCTGATGGACGACAGCGAATACACGAAACCAATCGTGACGCCGTATGAGCTTGAACTGGCGTTCAATGACGACTGGACCGGGAAATGGCTGCTGGACTTCAATCAAGTCTTGTTGTCAGAGACCGGAGACAGCGACGCCACTGATGCAAGTTCCAAGGACAAAGACGAGAGCGAGCCGCTGTTCGATTTGGTCACAGGCAAGTTCGTTTTCGGCAATGCCCCGCTTAGACAGGTATCGCATCTCAATATCAATGGCGGAGAAGTGCAAACCACGAGTAATGAACTGACGGTTAGAAATACGGTCTCAACTGCCGCACAAAAGCTGCAGCAGAAGAGCTGGCAAGGCCTGGGATCCGATCATGCAGAGCTGGTTGGTGATCATGCCGAGCTGAAAAAGGGTAGGTCTGGTATTGCCAGGGACTACAGCCAGGTCTCTTAAGACTTCAACATTTAACCAATTCGGTTTGTTATTTATGTATTTATAGTACAAAAAGCTTTACTGGCCGATATATGTTAGGCTCATGGCGTGCCGAAGAACTTGTGCAGGATAAGCTGGAGCAACCGGTTTGTGCTGAACTGAAGCTCATCTCCCATGTAGTTAACGTGCGCGTGGTTCTGATACTGCTCGTTCAAGAGGCTGTCCAGGGAGATCTGAATCGACCCATTGGGGAGCAGAATTCCCTTGTACGACACGTCCAACTGGAATTCCGCGACCTTATCGCAGCTGAAAGTGAACTGCACATCCTTCCTTTGGCGGTCGTTGTACCCTCTGAGCCGTATGAGGATTCCTCGCTCATAGAGCTTGTCGGCGCTGAGCTTGTGCTGGCCGAACCGCGCGCCCGGCTGGTCAAGCCCGTGGCCGTTGACCTGCTTCGAAGGGCTCAGCTGGAAGCGCTGCAGTCCGCGTTTGCCCTTGGCAAGGTTCGCCTCCTGCGCCTTCATTTGAAGGGTCGTCATGGCCTCGTCGACGTGCTTGCCGTAAACTTCAAGTCGATTTTGCAAATACTTGGACTTTTCATCCAGCCCGCGGAGGGTGTTCAGCTTGGACTCGATGTTAAGCTGCTTTTTCCTTCGCACGCTGTCCTTGTTGCGAATGTCGTCAGCTACGGCATTGATCAGTGCCTGGTAGCCGTCGCTCCGGCTCACGCACCCACTCGACTCGAGTTCCAGGATGCGCTCCAAGGTCAGAAGTTTCAGCTCGCGGAAAGTCAGGTTTCCAAGTTCGCCGGCTACCTCACGAGTGTTGTCCATGTCCAAAATCTGGGTATATCTGTGCTCGTCCTCGAGCTCTACAGGTGCAACAAGCACCGACATCAGGTCGGGCTGGTTGCTCTGCACGCGGAGAACGTAGCCCAGGCACCGCTTCGTGGTCATCATCAAACTTGACGAGCCCGCGGTGGACTCCCTTAGGGATGCTGTGCCGTAGCGAGGGTTCAACTCGAGCTTGATCTCCTTGAAACGGGCCAAGTCGAGCATTTCTCGAGCATCCTTTGGCAGCGGCCCCAGCTGCTCGATGACGGGTTTGAGCATTCTGTCGTGCTCGTTTGACAAAGACGAAGAGAAGTGGAAGCACATGTAATGCAGAGCCAGCAAGTGGTCCATGGATATGTTAAGAATGGGCCGGTCATGCATGGTGATATCATCGAGTTCCGAGAACTTGTAGTGGATAGATGGATCGGGGCACTCAAGGATAGCAGTCTGGAACTGCAAAGCCAAGTGGTGTGCGCTGCTCTTGACGAACTCATTCAGGGGCTGAAGGTAGATGTCCGTAGACCCCGAAGCGTCGAACGGCAGCATAAGGCCAACCTGGTGAAGTACGCGGCCAACAAGAACCAGGTTTTTAGAGGTATTTCCAGCCGCACCGTCGACAAGATCAAGGCTGTCCGCTGCAAGCAAAGCGGGTTGCAAATACTGAGAAATGACAACTTGACCTGCAGCGGCCATGGCCTCGTTCCGGTCCCTTGTGATCTCCAAAACTTCTCTGTAGACCTCTCTGGCAACGAACCTGATATGATAAGGGAGATCCGCGGCCTTGTTCGCAAGCGACTGAACGATTGTCATGCTGACTTCGCGCAGCCTCTGCAAGTTTTGAACAAACAAAGTGCGCACACTGGGGTCTTGGATTGCCTCTTCTGCGCTCAGATCAGCACCTCCTGTTAGATGCTCGTAGATGATATGCGGGTCGTACTCCAGAAGCTGGTCGTAGAAGACCTTCAGCTTTTCAGTCGCTGGGGACAGAATCCTCCTTGCAATGTCGATGGACTCCTTGCGGCGATTAAGCCTAGCTACAATGCACCAAGCAACCGTGTTCTCGGGGCTGCCCACCGTTGACTTCGTTATGCTGTGAGCAAGTTGTCTCATGAGGAAGAAGTTTTCACGGTGGCTCTCCGCATTGCCAAAGATGGCAAGGACAAGGTCCTCCATGTTGAGTGATTTCGGGGGCTTGTTTGCCATGAGACGCGAGAGATACTCGGGCTGAGTCTGCCAGATATAGAGCAGTCCCTGGTACAGCTCGACCCTGTCACGGCTCGACTTTTGTAGTGTGTTCGGGTCGAATTGGTCCTTCAGGCCAGCCTCGTTTGTTGACTCATGAGTTCTGCGTTTGAGGTGCTTGTCTATGCCAAGATCAATACCAAGCTGTTTTTCTTGCTCAAGCTGACGCCGGATATCCCGATTCTGACGCTGCTGGCTCAAAACGATCTCATCAATACTGATGTTGTTTTTCACTAGCAGCGAAATCTTCATATCGAGCTGATCAATGCGAGCCTCAAGCTGCTCGTTCGTTTTGAGTTTCGACCCAATCTCTCTCATGATAGACTCGAACTGTATCTCACGCTCATAGTCCTCGGGCTTGTCATCTATCAGGTGCAAGAACGGTTTGATGGCCTCCAAAGTCGGATTCGAGTCCGCTATCAGCGTCCGGTAGCGCGAGCCCTGAGCGCGAGCCCTCCACACGCTCTGCAGAAGGATCACTTTGTCAACGTTCACGTTCCATGTCTGCGTCGTGGTGCTCATGCCCCGTCGAGCCAGCAGGCCGCGTGCGTGGGCCTGTAACTTCACGATGCCACCCACATGGTGCTCTAGACTGTCGTATAGGCAGCTCAGGCGGAATCGCAAGATGACCCCCCGGAAAATGGACTGAACGGCAACTATGCCCTTTCGAGAGTCGTTCGACTGCAGCAGAAGCTTGCGGCTTGCTAATTGTCGCCTGAGCAGGCACCCGCGAGCAAGGCCCTGGAAATAAACGATGCTGTTCGCCTTGGTTGCTGTGGTGCTGAAGCTTTTACGGACAGCAGTGGCCCGGATGATCGACTGGAGCCTGACGAGACTTTCGCGCTGCTCGTCGCTCAGGTGCGGAAGGTCTCTCGAATAGAAACGGCGAGTGAGCACGCCGCGTCCGACAGCCTGGAGCTTTGTTGCCCACGCCTCGGAGTCCCTGCTACGTAGAGACGATTTCAGCGAGCGACGAGCGAGAGCGGCCCTGCATATGGCCTGGAATCGCACGGTTTCTGGTTCGAGCTCCTCCAACTCCATGAGCATCAACTCGGCGGTGCTCAGCACGCGCGACCGCAAGGATCCCGTCGAGGAAAGATTGCGGTAGCCACTGCTCTGGTATTGGCGGCGATCGTACTGACTGTAACGGCCGTTGTATAGCTCGCGCGAGACCGCCCGTAGCGACGATAGCGAGTCCAGCGACGAGTCTCTGGATACCTGCCGAGCTTTACGGTATCTCCGTGGCGGCTTCAGATCAAGCATGCTGTCATCTGAGTCGCTTGCATTCCGACTGTCCTCCATGATCGAGTCCAGCGTGTCGTCCTCCGTAATTTCAGACGTTTCACGGGTCCTGTAGTTTTCACGAGCTCTGTAGTTCGACTTGGGCCGCCGTCTCGAGACTGTTTTCAGCTGCGGCTCCTCAATGCTCGCCATGCTATCGTCTCCCTCTTCTGGGTCGTCTTCTAGATCATGTTCTGCTTCTTCCTCTGCCTCTTCCTCTTCTTCATCTTCTTCGTCTTCAGCGGGGATCTCGAGTTTCGGGTGCTTCCCACTAAGCTGGCGCGTCATCTTCCCGAAATTCGGCATCGCGTGGCCGGCCATTCCCTTCTCGGTAGTTGAGATCTGATCCTCGCTGAACTCGAGCTTGCCCACGAGGTCATCCACGGCGGTCACGGTGCTCTCTGACTCGGCAATGAAGTGAGACACGGCGTGGATGCAGTAGATAACCTTCGGCAGGTTGCGTTTTTCGTAAAGATCCGTCATGTCGAACAGAAACAGCTGCGGAATGTTCATTGCCGCGAGAAGGTTGAAGAATAGCGTGATGTTCTCTGTATGGCGGTACTGCAGCCGCTTGTGTTCGAAGATCGGCCACTCCATCAAGTCAGGGCGGATTGCTCTCGTGATTTTTGCCAGCGCGATGCCGTTCTGCAAGGACTCGGGGAACATCTCGGCCGGCGGCAGCTGCTCGCCAAGAACCTTCTCCATCCACTCCTTTGCCTCGGTGATATGGCACAAGTACTCATAGGCCTGCCAGTTCTTGCGCTCGCTATCCCACGAGATCTGGCTCGGCGTCAGGTCCTGGTTGTGCATGAGCGGGTTGCGATCGGGCTTCGGCCCCAGGCTCTGCCGCGACTGCGACGAGGGCATTTTCACTGGCGACGCCGTGGTCGGTGTCGCTTTCGCAAGCGTAGATGCGGCCAGTGCCGACTTAACGGGCGTTGACTTGGTTTGTTGAGTAGAAGCCGTTGTCGATTTGACAGGCGATGCTGCCAGTGTCGATTTAGCCTGTACCGACGTTGCAGACGTGGATTTGGCTGGTAGCGGGCTGGCCGGTGTCGATCTCGGCACAGACTTCGCGGGCGACGCTGGCCTCGCGGCCGTCGAGCCCGCATTTAGTGACTTCACCGCCGAGCCAGTGGGCTGTTTCGCGGTCGCTGTAGACGCATGGCTCGAGGACTGGGATTTTGGCTGGATCGCGGCTTGCTTCGTGGTGGCCGTGGATCGAGCTTGGTTCGTCTGGATCCGTGGAGTTTCGCGGGGTCCGTTCTGCGTGGACGCCTTAAGGGGTGAGCGGTCGCGGGACCCGAGCTGGGTCGTGGGCCGCACGCTCTTTGGAGGGCTCTTAGGCGCATTCTCCAGAGAATTGCTCTCGAGCGTCTTCAAATATCGATCCGCAATCGAGGACCTCGCCATCTGAGCTCCTCAACTTGCGCACACTGAAGATGGGCTTGCAAAAGTATAAATAGAACCTGAGTGTAAATATAACCTGAGGTGTTGTTTGGGATCTTGTTTTGGACCCTGTTTTGGCGAGGCGATCGATTGTTGACATTTTGCCAGATCGGGCAAGGGTCGTGCCAGCGACCGCTCATCACCTGCCCTAAAGAGACGCGCGTCATAAACTCTAAGTGAGGTGCATGCGAGTCGCGCCGAAGTGCATTCGTCGGCGTCGCTAAGTGTATACAAAGGTCCGTACCACATTCCAGGGTGTGCGGATGTCTCGCTTGCCCCTCAGCGTGCAGGAGGCGCGCCACCTGTTCCACAACCTGCAGCAGGATCTGAGGCAGGTGTGCATTGACGAGATCAGGGGAGACGCGACGAGAGGAGACGCAACACAAGCCGACGCGGACGCTGGCGTTGGTGGCGCTGCTGGCGAAGTGACCGGCGGCGAGGGCGAGGAGTTCGAGGCGATCTGGTCGTTTGTAGAGCGCGAGCTGCGCGGGGTGTACGAGATGTCGCGGTTCGCGCTGGACGTGAAGGAGCTCGGCCCCGACGCGCACGACATCGACGTGTTCCGCGGCAACTGCGAGGACTACGCCGGGATCGAGCCGCGCGACCAGACGTACATCCAGAAAATCTCGGCCAACACGCAGACGATCCAGGACTACGTCGAGCAGAACGCCGTGTACCGCGTGTCGGTCCCGGCGAAGATCGAGCAGCATTTTTTGGAGTCGGTGAGGCACAAGCGCGAGCTTTTCAACCGGCTCGAGTCGCCGTCGGCGGCGCTCGAGCTGCCGACCGACCTCGACATGCTGCCGGCCAGCGTCCTCGAGGAGTGCATGGGCGAGCTTGCCGGCCGCCTAACGCGGTCCGTGGAGCTTGTTGCGGCCGTGCTCGAGCCCGCAAAGGCAGACAGAAGTGATGATTAGGCTATATATTATTATTATCATTGTGTACGCGCAACAGCGGCTGTGCGATGACTTTTACTCGGCCTTGGCCTTGATCGGCTGCTTCGCCTCCTCGGTGCCCTGGCCGGTCATGTCGCCGAACAACGACGGGGCCTTGAACGGACGCACGTACTCGGGGCCCGAGCGGCCGAGCAGGTGGATCTGGACCATCTTGTTCTCGAAGGCAGACTTCAGCGGCATGATGCTCTGCAGCACGAGCGGGTTCGTGTACTTCATGTAGAGGTGCATGAAGCCCATCATGGCGAGGCCCTGGCCAACGCCCTTGATGGCCGACGAGACCTGCTCGAGGTCGTACGCCTTCACGGTCGTCGTCACGGTCTTCGGGGGCTCCTGGCTGAACGGCGAGCCGGGCTGCTCGTACTTCAGGGTCGTCAGGTCGTTCTTTTTGTTCACAATGTGGCGGCAGTAGATGTAGATGAGGAACAGAATGATGTTCGAGGCGATGTAGCAGCCGCGAACGATGTTCACGACCTGCGGATCCTCGAAGTCGAGCTTCCCGGACATCCGGTTGACGACGAGCATCACGGCAATGTTTGTGATCATAGGATTCATTTTGAGTTAATGGAAAGGGAGCGGTAGGCGTTCACGGCTCTGGTCTATGCGAGTATAGGATGTGAAAAATACTGTAGGACCCAAGAAAGTGGCCACCACCCACGGGCCTGATAAGCTTATCCGAGAACGTGACTAGACGAACGCTTAGTCAGCATGCGCCGTGGCATAATCTAGCCGTAGCCGTGCTGCATGTGAGGACTGTTTTAGGTGCTGGAATGTTCTATGTATTTTGTGGGGTGATTTTTGTGGGGCGGATTTCGGTGAGCCTGTTAAGCTTTGAATTTGTGTAGTTTTTAGTGTGGGGGTCATGTCGTTGCGTAATTCTTATGTAGCCCGTTTCGTGCTCCGAGCGGCGTCCCGCGAGCTGCGTCTCGCCTTGTTTGGTCTTGTTTGGCTATTTTGGGACGTTTTAGGAACGTCTTTTGTCCTGAATCATTGCTGTTGGCATCGCGTTATTTGAATTTATTATGGCATAAATATAGAGATATGGCGATCATAGCTTAGCGCCGTAGAGCTGCTGGACCTTCACGGACTGGCGGATCGCGAGATCCAACATGATCTCCTCGGAGCCGCCAGGGATCGCCAAAGCACGCACGTCGCGGTACAACCGCTCAACCTTGCCGCCCTTTCCGCCCTGCGTGTAGGCAAGGCCTCCGAAGATCTGCGACGCCTCTCTTGCAACGTACTCGAACGTCTGCGTGCTGAACGCCTTGAGACCGGCGATCTGGCCGCCGAGCTTGATCGATGCGAGCTCGGGGTCCATGAACTCGTCCTGGTACGCGAGCGCGTCGAGGTTCGCCTGCGCAGCCTCTATTCTGGAGCCCATCTGCGCAAGCTTGTTGCGGATGACGGCATGCTTGAACAGCTTCTGGCCAAACGTCTCGCGCTCGAACGACCACTTGATCGCCTCCTCGAAGCACACGCGCGAGAACCGGATCGCCTGGACAATCACGCCAATGCGCTCGTGGTTGAAGTTCGACACAATAACCTTGAAGCCCTTGTTCTCCTCGCCGATCAGGTTTTCCACAGGCACCTTCACGTCGTCGAGCTCGACGAAGGCCGAGCCCGAGCAGCGCATGCCCTGCGTGTGGATCTTGCGCACGGTCACGCCCGGCATCGTCTTCTCAATGAGCAGCATCGACACGCCGTTCATGCCCTCCTTGCCCGTGCGCACAGCGACGCTGAAGTAGTCGGCCCAGATTCCGTTCGTGATCCACTTCTTCACGCCGTTCACGATGTAATGCTTGCCGTCGGGCGTCTTTTCGGCGCTCGTCTCGAGGTTCGCGACATCGCTGCCGCCGCGCGGCTCGGTGATGCACAGGCAGATGCGCTTCTGGCCCGAGATGACCTCCGGAATGACGCGCTTCTGGATCTCGGGCCGCGCGTAGTTGATAACGGGCGGCAGCCCGATCCCGAACCCGCCGCTCAGGAACCACGCAACCGAGCCCGATCCGGCGCGGCAGACCTCGTCGAGCACGGTCAAGCCAACAAACGCATCGTACTCGTTGTCCGGGCAGATGTCGGCATGCTTGTTCGTGGTGTATTGGGACGGAAACTCGCGGCTGCCCGTGCAGTACCCGAGCCAGCCGGCCGCGCCGAAGTCCTGGTAAACCTTCTGCGGGATCTCGCCCTCGGCCTCCCAGTCGTCGACGTACGGGGCAATGTTCGTGTCGACCCACTCGCGGATGCGATTGCGCACCAAAGCATGCTTCGTTTTGTAGTACGGCGAGTAGTAGCCCTGGTACCACATGGGGTCCGCGAACGGGATGAGGTCGCCGAAGTCCTCGAGGGGCTCGACATCCTCGCGCGCGGCCGTGCTATTTGCGGCCACGGGCGTGAGGCTGCTGGCCTCATTGTGCGCGTCCACCGCGTGTGCGGCGTTCGGCTCGACGTCGCCGAGCTTGCCGATGCGGAACTTGACGCCGTACTTGCGCATGACGTTCTCCGTGTCGTGATACTTGTTGAACTGCTTCGAGGCGTCCTTTCCGGCCACTTTCTGCAACATCTTCTTGCCGCCTGGGTGGTCCTTCTGCCACTCGGTCACGTCGTACACGTAGCCGTCTATAATGATCCAGATGCTGTCTTTAGTTGAATGCGCGCTGACCTCTTCTGCGGATATTACTTTCTCAGACATCAACTGCTGTTTGGCGCTGTAGAAAGTAGGGGCAAAACCAAGTCAATTCGGGTGTCAACCAGTGAAATGCTTCGGATATTTGCACCTGCTTATTATGGCGTGTGCTTATATCCTAAGCTGCCCGTTCCTCTGCCCCGCATTTTATGCCGGCCGAGGTAAGCGGGGTAAGGAAGCCTGCCATTAAACCGTCGTCACATGCACGCTGCCGGCCCCGAGCGCCAACGCGAGAAGTGTTCGGGATGTGCGCTGCTCGTATCGGAGCAGCCTCAGGGTATCGGTGGCCGGGGAAGCTGTGCATCATCTGATCCATTGCAGCGTCGCGTGGGCACGGACGAGTCTGGACTCTGGTCTGGACCCGAACACCTCGCGTGGGCATGCCACAACACGCGCTGCCGCCGCGGACCCGGACGCGCGCGCCTCGAATCCACAACAATTAAGTGTAGCGCGCATTGTTGCAGCGCGAGATCCGCGATCTGCCTGGGGCGGTGGATTCCACGGCCATGGCTCGCGTGGCTTAGATTAGCTTAGGCTTCGCTCGCACTAGCGGTATGGCGTGTGACGCGTGCTGACTTCGGCGGCCTCACACAACTTCGTCGCCGTTGATGTCTCAAGTCATCTCGCAGGACCGAACCGTGGAGTTCCGGTCGGCGGTGAAAGCGCGGCTGCACAATGTGCGGCAGCGGCCCGACGCGGAGGTCGCGAAGCCCGTGTCGCAGAGCGCGCGCACGCGCTTCATGAAGCAGGCGTCGTCCGTGGCGCAGGACATCGCGACAACGACGCAGATGCTGCAGCGGCTGGCGCAGCTCGCGAAGCGCCGCGCGCTGTTCGACGACAAGCCGCAGGAGATCGCGGATCTGACGACCGTCATCAAGCAGAAGGTCGGCAAGCTGAAGGACGCGATCGGCGCGCTGGACCAGCAAACCAAGGACCTTGGCGGCACGAAGCGCGAGGAGCAGGCCGATATGCTGTCGCGCAACGTCGTCGTCACCCTGCAGGGCAAGCTGCAGGAGGTCACGGGCGACTTCACGAAGGTGCTCGAGGAACGCAGCCAGAACATGCAGGCGACGCGCACGCGGACGGGCCAGTACATAGCCCCGAAGCAGTCGACGCCGGCCTCGAACCCGCTGTACCAGGAGAACCCGTTCGCGCACACGCCCGCGGCCGCGGAGTCGAGCTCGGCGACTCAGAACGACGAGCTGCTGCTCCCGTCGCAGGAGCAGGCCGTGCTGCTGCTCGAGGACCAGCAGTCGAGCTACCTCAGCCAGCGGTCCACGGCCGTCGACGCGATCGAGTCCACGATCAACGAGCTGGGCCAGATGTTCAGCCAGCTGTCGACCATGATCTCCGAGCAGCGCGACACGGTGCAGCGCATCGATGTAAATACGGATGACATCGCCCTGAACGTCGGCGGCGCGCACCGCGAACTCCTGAAATACTACGCGCGCGTGTCCTCGAACAGGGGGCTGATGCTCAAAAGCTTCGGCATTATTATATTCATGTTCCTGCTCTGGGTCCTCGTCACTTAATTTATTGGGCTTTTCCGCTGCTATGCCGCCTACAAAGGCTTTGTGAGCGCGCGACCGGCGCAGTCCAGAACTCTCTGGCTCGTACGCTGCTATGGTCCATCGGCTATGGTCCATCGACTCTCGTCCTTGGCTCGTGCGCTCCACCTGTTTGTACTGTCTACTCCTGCCTTGCTGGTGTCTAGGTCCATTTTACATACGAAATAGTAATTTGCATGCTGATTCCTTTCAATTCGCCATGCGTCTACTTGGCCGCGTCTACACGACCGCGTCTCCTGCGGCTTGTGCCTATTAAGGCATACGTTTATCCGAGCAGAGGTGTTACGTTCGAACCTACGTCTGCTGATTACAACGCACACCGCGGATGGGCCAGACGTGGGCCTCCGAGCAGCCCGCGGCTCAGCCGAGTCCCGCAAGCACGGCCGATCTGGATGTCGGGCACCTTTTTACGCCCTTCGAAAAGCTGTCGCTGAAGCTGAACCTGGCCTACATCCAAGACGACAGTGCGAAGCTGCTCGAGGTTCTTGGCGTCCGCGAATGCGTGGGGACCGACGTGCTGCTGCGCATGGCCCAGAATCTCGCGCACAACCACCTTAAAACGCGAATTCCCCTCGTGATTGGCTGGTTCGATGGCAGAGTGCCCGAGCGGCTCGGGCTCGACGCCGCGGGCTGGCACCTCGCGCTGTTCTGCGCCGCGAGCTCCGCAGAGGTCGGCGGCGAGCACTACATCTCGTTCGAGGACATGTACAATCTCGTGTGGCTGTCACTGTCTGCATTTGACCTCGATCCGCAGACGTATACTTCGGCACAGCTGCGCATGCTTGAGCACGACGCGGTCCTGCGGATCCTGCAGCCAATCAAGGTCCCCGCCATCGAGCTCGAGCGGCTGAACACGATCTTCGTCAAGTTCCCGTTCGTGCTGCGGCCGTTGGGCAACGTCTGGCACCGGCTGCTCGTGGACCGCCAGACCATCGAGTCTCGTCCGGCTCCGGCCCGCCCGCCGCACTCGCTGACCCGCGCGCGCCACGCCGTGCTCTACGCTATTTTGGGACCCAAGGTCCTGCACTTGAAGCAGCTCTACCAGGCCACGACGGACGGGTTCTCTATGCACACGCTCGAGGCGAACACGGCAGACTGGACAGGCAGCTCGCTGCTCGTGCTCCGGGGCCGCAGACCAGACTCGCGCGAGTCGCAGACGCTTGTGCTGTTTGTAGACAGTCCCTGGCGTCCGAACCTGAAACGCTCGTTTGGCGAGGACGAGTGCCTGCTTGTGCAGCTCGAGCCCGAGATCGAGACCTGGCCGGTGCCGACAAAATCAATATTCATGTCGTCGGCAGTCGGCATTGGCGCCGGGCTCGACCACCCGCCGCGGAACGGCGAGATCACGCGCGGGACGCTGCTCTTCGTGCCGATCCGGCTCAAGGAGGCCGTGTTCAAGCACGTCTCGCACGGCAGGCAGATCGAGCAGCACATCACGGTGGACCAGCTCGAGGTTCTTGGCTGCGAGGTCGCCGGCGACGAGGCCACGGCACAGTGAACCTAAGCCGCGACTGAGTGAGCCTGAGTGTGTAGCGAGAGTTGAGCGAGCCGAAACCGCAGGCTCGCAGCCATGGCGACGAATTCTGGCAAAACCACCACGAGCATCACCTCGCAGTGAACGGCGCCGGGCTCAGCAACCTGAGGTCGCCACAGTCCCCGAGGTAATTGAATACCGTGAGTTTCTCGAGTCAAAATTACGCGGACTTGCGCCAACCACGCGACGGGCCAGCAAAACCGCCAAGAACACGACATCACGGCGGAGTGCCGCAGATTGCAGCGAGGATTACCGATCTGCAACGATCCACAACAACAAAGAAAATATTGAAGTACAGCAGATCCAGCGGACTGCAGTAAATTGCAGCCGAGGCCGGGATCGGTGGGCGGCCCCACCAACGAGAATATCGTGGCGTTTAGCGTGCCATTGAGCCGACTAGTTTAATTTAATCAAGTATTTTATTTATTCTGCAGCATTTCAAATAATTTAATCGCAGAAAAAATTCTGTTTTCGTGCTTATCGTGGCGGGGAAACACACGCGCCATACCTAAACTGCGACGCGCAGATGCGGCATTATAGAGAGATCAGCTCGGGCCAAACAACGGACGAAAGGCAGGCGAGGAGATCGGCAAAGCCAATGGAAGCAAAGCGGCGGACGGCAGCCGTTGAGTCAATGGGCTCTGAAATATAAAAATAACTCGATGCAGGCGATGGGGGGACCCGAGGGGCGGAGCAACCCTGCAACGCTCCAAGGTTTGGAAGTGCCCCAGTTCACGCACGGCTCCCTGCATAGGGTAGGTTTACGAGTAGGTTAATGCTTAGTATTTTTGCGAAGTGTGGATGGAGTGGATCGCGAGACGCATGTGACTCATGGCCGCGGCGCGCTTCAAAAACGCACCGGTTTTCGACATAGTTCACCATTGCTCACGCGTGTGTACAGCCGAAGCTGCGGACGACCTGTGGCCCACCAGATTCACACTTGCTTCCGCCTGAGCTTACGCAAGCCATTTCATAAGCGTTCTTCCTAGAGAGGATCAAGACGAGATCGATATTTCATCGACCTTCTATGGGTGGCGACAGCAGGGAGCGGACCGGCTCGAGGAGCGAGGAGCCCGAGCGCGGGCGCAGCTCGTCGGTCGTGTCGTCCGGTGCCTCCAGTCTCGCAAGCATCCAAAGCTACAATAGCGGGACCAGCGAATCATACCTGAATGTGGCCTCCGTCGCCTCAAACCACAAGGACCAGCCGCCCGCGGACCAGGGCGCGCACTCGTCCAGTAAGAGAAGGTCGCACTCGTTCAGCAGAAATAATGGCGGGTCGTCGAGTGAAAGCACAAGCAGCTCCTTCACGGGACAGGTCCTGGAGGAGGGCAACAGGCACTTGCGGCAGATCGCGCGCCATCGGCCGCGTCCCCTGGCTCAGGGACCCCTATATCAGATCCTGAACAACTTCAAATCCTTCAGCAGAGACTCCAAGGAGTACTTCAGGGGCGAGCACCCGCACCGCCATGAGTCTTCGCATGGCTCCACAAGCCATGCGTCACCGTCCCACACCTCTTCGCATTCCCCAACGGTGTCTCCACCCACTTCACATCGTTCGCAGCGAAGCCTGGACCTCTCCTCGAGGCCCGAGCCCGAAGACCCCGGCGCGGGCCAAGATCGAGGCCGGCGGGCCCGGCGCAACAGCGGCGAGAATTCGCGGCGCGAACGCTCGGTTTCGCCCTCATTGCGGCGAAAGCTCCACTCATTAGCGACACTCGTGCCGTCTAACAACACCCCGGATTTCGAGCAGAGAAACTCCTCTTCTCGCTCGGTCCTTGGACGGCGCAGCCGCAGTGCGAGCCGCGCCACGATCGACACGAATTCACGCGAGAACTCGCAAACCCTTCTGGTTCCACCATTGCAGAACGAATCGCCGAGAAGAAGACGGTCGTCGTCCTCGGCGTCGACCCTCAAGTCTCACATAGCTGCCGCGGGAGAGGCTCTGTTCTCAATTGCGAATTCGGGGTCCAGTAACCCACCTGAGACGTCAACAGTGAACACATCACCGGCCATTCCTGCGCTGAACACCCCGACATCTCCAGTATCACCGAGCACGCCGATTGGACCGCGACTCTTCGGAACAAGCGGCGCCGCGGACGCGAATACCTACACAGAGGGAGACAGTTTGCGCCATGCCGAGCTTCCCAAAGTCCATGCAGAGGTCCATGACAGTGACAGGACGCTCGTTGGTAGCGATGGGAGCCGCGCACCAAAACATTCCGCTGTGCGGACGGAGAAGCCCAGCTTCCTGCGCGTTTATAGATCCGATGGCACTTTCGGAACGATTGCATGCCCCATTGACATATGCAGCGACCGACTATTGAAGCTGGTGGCTCGGAAGTTCTTCATTGCTAATGCCGACGACTACTACCTCGTGGCTCTGCAACCGAATTCCGTGCGGATTCTTGCTGCAGACGCAAAACCAATAAGACTCGTCCGGAACCTGCTGATCCAGGCGGGCTACCACTCCTCCATGGACCATCTCAACGATGTGAGTCGTGATGACACGAGCTTTGTTTGCCGGATAATCTTGGCAAATATCAACGAGCCGCTACGCCCGCCCATACTGACCCAGGGGCTGCGCGAGCTTATTCTGACGAATACTGATGTCAGGGATGCGCCTGGCCTTGCTTGCTCAGACCCACGCTATGTCGAGACTTTGGACGTGAGTAGGTCTGCATTCCAGGGAACCTACATGACGTTCCCTCGACTTCGCAACCTGCGCATGTCGCGCATGTTCTTGCCGGATGACGCAGTTCCCTCACTGTTGGAACCCCAGATCCGCAATCTGATGATGAACTTGACGAAGCTTGATCTTAGCGGCAACGGTTTCACGAATCTCAATGGAATTGACTTCATGGACGCACCGCACTTGTCTCATCTTGACCTCAGGGGCAATCAACTTGTCGAACTGCCGGCCTCTTTGTTGCACTTGCCATTCCTTGCTACTCTGATCTGTGGCACTAACGCACTCACTCATTTCGACATCTGGAATCCAAGCCTGGCAAAGATTGATCTGAGCTACAATAAGTTGTCTCGACTGGTGCTCACTGTTGAACAGGCCTCGCAGATGGTGAACCTTGAGTGTCTTCAGTTGTGCGCGAACTCCCTTGAGGGGCTCCCCGAAAGCCTGCATGTGCTGCCTGAGCTGAAGGTATTCGATGTGCGGCACAATCTGATTGGCAACCCGCTGGAAGCGCTGACTCCAACGGTCAGACGCTTGGTGGTGTCTTACAATAACCCGCACTTGGTGTCATACAGGGACGGGTCGACGAGTTCGCGAGAGCTCCGCGAGCCAGTACAGTCTAAGGCATGGTCGCTTCCCAACATAGAGACGCTGAAGTTGGAAGGGTTGCGTGCTCTCGAGATGTACGAGAACTTCAATCTGTGCAGCCTTACACATCTGGATATGCGCAATACACATACCCCATACGTGGACGATTCTCTTTTCCAAAATGCTCCAAATTTGAAGGTTTTGAATCTGAGTAACAATAATCTGACAAGGCTGCCTGCGTCCGTTCGCGCTCTGCTTATGCTCGAAGAGCTATACGTTGCGAACAACTCTCTTGTGGATATACCTGCGGAGCTATTTGAGTTGCCGAATCTCCGTATACTGGATGCTCATGCAAATAATTTAGAACTCCTCCCGCCACAGATTCTTACAGCACCTAAACTACGTGTGCTTAACTTGGCGTCAAATCTAATAGCCTCAGTTCCGGCTACCACAGAGACACTTAGCTCGTGTTCAATTCTCCAGCTGACGTTGTGCGACAACCAGCTCAACGAGGACTGCTTCAAAGCGATTCTACAGGTTACAACACTGCGCATCTTGGATTTGAGTTATAACTTCATCACAGAGATCCCGTTCGGTATGTTCTCTCAGCTGCCCTCGTTAGAGGAGCTCTACCTTGCTGGAAATAGAATCCTGGCGTTGCCGCACGACGACTTTGAGTATGCCACACAGCTGAGGGTACTCTTGGTGAACGGCAACAAGTTGCATACTCTTCCTGCAGAACTCGCGAAGGCTACAAACCTCGAGGTACTGGATGCGGCCGCGAATCAGCTGAGGTACAACGTTGCCAACTGGCCATTCGATTGGAACTGGCGCTGGAACAAAAAGCTGAATTATCTCAATTTTAGTTCGAATAGGCGTCTGGAGATTCGCAAGTCCCCGCAATTTGTGGACGACGAGACCGGCACAGTGGATCTTGCAGATCTTTGCGTTCTGCCCAACTTGAGCACTCTTGGGCTGATTGACGTGACGGTCACTTCCAACTCTGTGCCCTTCCAGTCTGAGAACTGCCGTGTACGAACATTCGGCTCCGATCTTCAGAACTTCAGAGTAGGTATAGCTGAGAACACGGGCTTCCGCCCATTAGCCAACAATGACCTTGTTGTTGAGAATTTCAGAAACCGGGAGGATGAATTCCTCGTGGCCGTGTTCGATGGACACAATGAATACCCCGCTGAGGGCAACAAGATCTCGCACATAGCTCAAGAAACGTTCGCAATGTTGCTCAAACAGGAGATGACAGTCAAGGGCACGACGACTGTAGACGCTTTGCGTCGCGCGTTCTTGGCAACCCACCGAGAAATAGGAAACACGGCGCTTCTCAGTGCTGAGGAGATCGCACACACACCGCTCGGCCACCGTAGCTCCTCGGCTCAACGGCTCGGAGAGGGCGATGTGTCTGCCGGCACTGGAGCCACTGTCCTCTACTTCCAGGGTCAGAAAATGTATGTGGCTACTGTTGGAGGCGCACGCGTTGTCCTTAGCAGGTCTAACGGCACACACAGCGTGTTAAGCAAACCGCTGCCTCCCGCTGCGGCTGAGCTCGACAGAATCAGGTCCGCTGGCGGATACGTGGACCCGAACACCTCTTACATCAACGGGATTCTAGCGCATCCCCGCCTTATTGGGTGCTACACTGAGGGAACTGCCGTGAGCGCAGAGCCCTCGATTTACGAGTACGAGTTCCAAGGACTAAACATTACCGATCAGATCATCATTGGGAGCTCCAGTATGTGGGAATTCATGCGGCATGAGACTGCTGCAGACATTGTACGCAGTAGCTCACAGTACCCTGTTTTGGCCGCAATGAAGCTCCGCGACTTCGCACTGGCTTATGGCTGCCGTGACAGAATGATGGCCCTCGTTATTGGACGGCCCTGGTCTCAGAGCCATGAGGATCTCGGCCGCCAGCTGTCTGCGGGGGACATATACGAGGAAGAGTTGGCATCCTATAGAAAGAGGCGCCAGGCTTTGCCTGAGGACTCGACGCTCGCACGTCTAGGGACCGAAATCAGTCCTCCGATTGGCGAAGTGACCATGGTGTTCACTGATATAAAGAACTCAACCTATTTGTGGGAGTCGCATCCCGCGCTTATGCGATCCGCTATCAAGACGCACAACAGCCTTATGCGGCGCTCGATTAGGCTCATGGACGGCTATGAAGTGAAGAATGAGGGTGATGCCTTCATCATCAGTTTCCATACGCCCATTAAGGCCCTGATCTGGTGCTTGACTGTTCAGCAGCATTTGATCACTGCTGAATGGCCGCCCGAACTGCTTGAGGTAGCTGGCTGTGCGCCCATCGAAAACAGCAACGGTGACGTTATTTTCTGTGGACTCAGCGTGCGGATGGGCATTCACTGCGGCCGGCCCGTGGCGGAGCCAGATCCCATCACTCGGCGAATGGACTACTTCGGTCCGATGGTGAACCGTGCATCACGCATCAGCGGGATCGCGCTTGGTGGGCAGATCAGCGTGAGCGCAGACTTCCTCAGCATGCTGAACCGAGACCTCGAGGCACACAAGCTTGTTAAGCAGGGCGTTCCCGTGGAGGAGGCGTACTCGTTTGCGGATAGCTCGTTGGCGAGTGCGCTGGAAAGAAGCGCTGCCGTGCTGGACTACACGGAGTACGTTGTGAAGGAGCTGGGCGAGCTGAAGCTGCGGGGAATCGAAAATCCGGAACACATTTACAATGTGTATCCCGCTTCTTTGGCATCGAGAGAGCAGTTTTATGCGGAGAACGACGAAGAGGCACAGTACCGCACAGACTCGCAGCCTGTCATCAAAAGCATAGAGGCAGCGTCGAGCCTGCCCCTCGGCTCGCGGCTGTTGCGGCACCCGAGCACTTCCGGGCGGCCCTCGCTAGACGAGGCGGCCATCGACCCCGCCGTGGCTGCATCGCTAGGCCTTCCATCGGTGATGAGTCTGAGCGGCGTGCCCGCAAATGGACCGGGCATGGCGTCCATTCCCGGCACGCCGATTGTTGTACCGGCGGACCACGAGGAGCACCGTCCGAGCGACGGCGTTTCGCTGCTGTCGATCCAATCGTCGAGATCCAGCGAGTACATAGAAAGCCGCGAACCTTCGGAGAAGCACGGGCTACACTCTGCCCCGAGAAAGCCCTCGGAATTAGCGAAGGAGGTGGCGAACTTCGACGACGGCTCGGACTTGGACGATCGGCTACAGTTGCTTTCAAAACGGCTCGAGACACTATGCATCTCCGTGCAGGGCGACATCCGCCTCCAGCCGCTGCAGCAGTTCCTCGACACCATTGACCCTCCGTTGCAACTCGGATGTGAAGGACTCAAGGTCGCGCGGCTGTTATGGCTCGCCCGGCTCGAGAACTCCATCGCGAGGCTTCAGCAGATGCAAGCGCAGGGCGAATGGCCGTGACAAAACGTAGACGTCTGCGGCAAAGAGCCGAACACTCGTTATTTATTTAATTACCTACTTTGTAGTGCCGATTTCTGCAACCCAGCCCACGCTGAAACGGTGCGGCCTTGACCGCGCAAGCCGACTGTTTAATCCTCGAGCCTTGTTTGGTTACGGTGTGCCAGTCAACGATTAGTCGAGCCCTGGGCACCGAAGCCTAGTCACTGAGGACAGATCATGGCGAAATCGCCTATTATAGCACGTGCAATTATACTCAGCCATTAATGCCCATTAGTGGGCGCCTCCAGACGCCCGCTTTTTCTGCAGCCAAAAAACACGTTGCAGCAAGCGCCGTTTTGAAGCAGGGCAGTCGCAAGCAAAACAGTTCAGTGCTGGTCACGTAGCTGCACAGCCATTGTAGATGCCGCGCCTAGGAGCAACGACTTCTCCCAACCCTATAGCTTTACCCCAGATTTCTCTGGGCCGCTGATTACCAAGCCTCACGTTCGAGCTTATGGCTGGAGTGCCCCACTGCTGCCCACCGGGGGGGGGGCTTGCCCATTCATCGGTCATCATTCCCTGTCTCAGCCGAATCGCCTAACCTTCCCAGCATATCGAAGCACGATGTCTAAAGAATCTATCGTGATCGCGATTGACCAGGGCACGACGAGCGCCCGGGCGGTTGCATTCAACGAGCGGGCTCTTCCCGTGGCCGTGTTCCAGGTCGAGTTGACCCAGGTCTACCCGAAGCCGGGGTGGGTCGAGCACGATCCATTGCAGGTTGTTGAGGCCTGCAAGACCTGCGTCACCGAGGTCAGCAGCCAGCTTTTGGCCAAGGGGATCAGCCTCGACCAGGTCAAATCACTGGGGATAGCAAACCAGCGAGAAACCAGCGTCATATGGGACAGACGCACGGGCGAGCCCGTGGGTAATGCTATTGTTTGGAGCGACACGCGCACCGAGGGTCTTGTAAACGAGCTGAAAAAGCGTGAAAACGCTAACCGCGTAAAAGAGCTCTCGGGCCTTTACATTAATGCATACTTTGCCGCCACGAAGGTGCGCTGGCAGCTCGACAACAACGACATGGCACGACGCATCTACGAGGAGGGTGAGCTGTGCTTTGGTACCGTAGACTCGTGGCTCATCTACGCGCTGAGTGGCGGCGAGGCCCACATCACCGACGCATCGAACGCAAGCCGGTCCATGCTGCTGAACCTTGCGAAAATGGAGTATGACGACGAGCTCATTGCGTTCTTTGGGTTCGAGAAGCTGATCTTGCCCGAAATCAAGCCAAGCTCAGAGGTCTATGCCCATCTGTACCTGCCGGGCGAGCCGCTCGACCAGCTGCCCATTGCGGGCTGCGTTGGCGACCAGGCCGCGGCATTGGTCGGCCATTTCGGCTTCAACAAGGGCGACGCGAAAAACACCTACGGAACGGGCTGCTTCTTGATGTACAATACGGGGCACGAGCCAGTCCTAACCGATAATGGGCTTCTTACAACAATTGCATACCAACTCCCTGGCCAGCCTCCTTCGTATGCCCTCGAGGGGTCCATCGCTGTGTGCGGCTCCGTCATAAAGTGGCTGCGTAACAACCTGGGGATGATAGAGACCAGCGATCAGGTCGGTGATCTGATCTCTAGTGTAAAAGATACGGCGGGCGTGTACTTCGTCACCGCCTTCAACGGCCTGTTCTCGCCGTACTGGAGCGCGAACGCGCGCGGCACCATTGTGGGCCTGACTGCATACAGCACAAAAGCGCATATCACACGGGCGGCCATCGAAGCCGTGTGCTACCAGTCGCGCGAAATCTACGAAATCATGCGCAAGGAGAGCGGCGACACGAACAAGACCTCGAGGGACCTCAAAGTAGATGGTGGACTGACCAGTAGTGATGTTATCATGCAACTGCAGGCAGATATTGCAGGCGTCAATATTCAACGTCCATCAATGAAAGAAGTGACGGCGCTGGGCGCAGCCATCATGGCAGGACTTGCCGTTGGAGTGTGGGACTCCATAGATGATCTTGTTCGCATGCAGAGAATGAGCGCCGGACTCACGGCTTTCTTTTCTCCAAACACAGGCACCTACCAGCGTGACAAGGGACTGAAACAGTGGAACCGCGCCGTGAGCCGTGCCGTGGACTGGTTCGAGGAGGAGGAGGAAGATGACTAGATATGAGTCTCCACGAACACGCACTGCCGCGCACTAGACATGCAGCTGAACAGCGCGGACAGTACTGTAAACCAGCGAGCATCACACTACCCCGAGTCGCGCTCCCATTGCAAGTGCTATAGTTGTTGCGCTCGTGCCGCGCGACCGAAGATACGACTCCAAAGCCAGGTACACACAGGCTATTCTGCCGATCTGCAGGCACCACAGGTAGCCGTAGAGCACAAGCACGTCCACGGCAAAGTCCTCGGGTGCGAGGAACGCGGCAACCCACTCTCTGCCGCTAGAGTACAACGATGAGATAGAGTAGGCCATAGAGAGTAGTCGAATGCACATAGGGACCCTGAGGAACCGCAGACCCTGCACAAGGAGGAGCCAGTTCACAGCCATTGTGAAGACCGCTCCTAGGCATATCTGTTTGAAGAACGCCGGGAACTGGGGGCTCGCTCCCCGCCTCATTTATATGTATTAGAAACGGACGCGCTCCAGAAGCCTCGCAATCGTGCTTTGGACCGGCTCTTGTTTACCAAGCACCGCCATAACAACGCTTAGCCGTAACCCCGTCTGGGGCGTTGCTGAGTCAGCGGGATTGCCACTGCTTGGAGGCTCCCCCAAGCCATTAGCGGGCTTGACCACACGTACCATCATAACGACCACCCGACGACGCACACAGGCTTGAACACGGGGTAGAAAATGTCCGAAGAGACTCTGAAGAAGGCCGACAAGGACTACAGTGCCGAGCTGGATAAGGAGCTCCCCGAGATCGAGCAGCTGGGGTCCAAGGACCTCGACGCAGCGCTTGAGCGACTGCTCGTGTACGAGAAGAAGGTCAGGCAGGCCAGCGACCTGGCTTCTTCGAAACGGGTGCTGGTGACAATCGCAAAGCTGTTGGCCAACCCGTCTTTCCCTAACTGGGACCGTTTGAACGAAGAACTGCTCGTTTTGGTCAAGAAGCATGGCCAGTCGAAGCAGGCCATCAGCACGCTGGTGCAGGAGGTCATCAAGCTGCTGGACCAGTCGCCGAACATGGACACCAAGCTCTCGATCATCGAGACGCTCCGCACTGTGACTGAGGGCCGCATCTACCTGGAGCTCGAGCGTGCGCGCGTGACCCAGATTCTTGCTCACATCGAGATCGAGCGGAACAATAACTATGCGCGCGCCGCAGAGCTAATGGGAGAACTGCAGGTCGAGACCTTCGGCAGCATGGAGATGTCGGAAAAAATCGACTTTATCCTGGAACAGGTCGAGCTCTACATCAAGAAGGGAGACTACACCCACGCAGCGATCGTGAGCCGCAAGATTTTGACGCGATACTTCCAGAAGGCCGACACCGATGAGAAGGTCAGCCAGCAAAAGATCAAGTTCTACGAATTGAAAGTGAAGATCTCTTTGTTCAACGACGCCTTCATCGAGGTATGCCAGAACTTGCGCCACATCTATGACACCGCGTCCACGCAAAAGGACGACAGCAAAAAGCACGAGCTTCTTGGTAACATGGTTTTATTCGCGGTGCTGGCGCCGTACGATAATCTCCAGAGCGACGTGCTGCAGCACTTGAAGCAGGAGTCTGAGCTGTCGCTCATCCCCTTGTTCAATGAAATCGTCACAATGTTCACGGCCATGGAGCTGATCCGCTGGCCACGCATGGTCGAGGTCTATGGCGAGCGGCTAAAGAAAAATTGGGTGTTTGCCGATGCCGACCAAGGCAGCCACCGTTGGGAGGAGCTCCACCAGCGCATCATCGAGCACAACATCCGCGTTATCGCGAAGTTCTATTCGCGCATAACGATTCAGGGGCTCACCGAGCTTCTGGACCTCACCACGGGAGAGACCGAGGAGGTTCTTGCGAAGCTTGTTGTGAACGGCACAGTGTGGGCCCGGATCGACCGGCCAAAGCGTATCGTCAGCTTTGCGAAGCCGCAGAACACGGACGATACCTTGAACGAGTGGAGCAACAACACAGCGAAGCTGCTTGACCACATCGAGACTATTGGTCACCTTATTTCGAAGGAAGAAATGGTCAGCGGCATGAAGAAGGCGAACAAGACGAGCGCGAGCGAGGAGGACAAAGAGAAAGAGGAGCAGAACATGAGGCGCGCCGCCATGCTGTTCGAGCTTTCGAACGAGACGGATCCAAGCGAGTCGCCGAGAGCACCAGGTAATGGCTGGGAGAAACTGGACACGCCGACAAACGAAACTACCGACATATCCATGGACTTCGACACTGCGCACGAGACGTTCGAGGAATCGCGGTCCGAGCCGCCCAAGGAGTCCATATTTAGGGATGCGGATGCTTCGAAGGATTAAGGCAAGCCCAGCTGATTGGCGCTCCCAACGTAATGCTTAAACGGAATTATACTTGGTTTATATCTAGTTCGACTATATCTCGCTACTTCCGGTGGTGCCATTCTGGTGCTTCGTCGAATGTTTCAGGGCTAGGTCTAAATTACGAGTGCCTGAAACTGGGCTCGTTCGAGTCTCATATTAATAGCGATTTCCAGAGACCTGCACAAACCTTGGCTGTTTCGCGCGCTGTAAATGGTGAAGCGCGCCACGTACCCGCTCTATGGGGAGAACCGGCCCCGTAAGGTGCTGCGCAACCTGGTTTTCGAGGAGATTCCCTTGACAGAGCCCCAAGGCGGCGGATCCGCGCGCGCGGACGCGGCAGAGAGCGGATCGGCTGCTGTACACGAGCTTCTTCTAGAGGCAATGCGGACCTTCTATGATGGCACATGCCGGGAATGGCTGATCAAGTACTGGCATGGTGCCTTACAGCCGAGCGCTTTGACAAGCGTGGACAAGGCCCAAAGATTGGGCATCATAGCTCAATTTGAGCACTCCGTCAAGCAAGAGTGCGAACGCAATCACGCAGAGCTTATAGCTGGTCGTGCCTGGGAAGCCTCTGAGGACAAAGTCATGCCATTCACAAGCACAATGCTGCTCTACGCGAAGAACTTCGAGGTGCGAACCAAGCAAAGGCTGCAGTCGATTATGCTGCTGGACAGCTATTTCAGACATGAAAACAACGGATTGAGCCTTCTTGAGGCTGCCAAGAGTAATTTCGGCAGTATCATGTTCGACAGCTTCGCCGGTTCCACGATAGGCAGCGAGATTCGGCAAGCCTTGGCTCCCGATGCCGCAGGAATCCAGTCAGTTGGTCTTCAGGTGTTCACCAAAATCTGTCTCGTGACAAAAACTTTCCAGAGTTTCTTGGACGCGAACTACATACCTGGGCTCGATCCCGTGGCCGTGACTTTGGAGGTTCTCACACGCTCAATGAGGACGAACTTGGAACCGCGCACCGAACTGTTGCATGACAGCTTCAAAGAACTCCTACCTTCGGTTCCTAGCGTAGCCGGTGCGAGAACCATTACCTTAGATCTCATGCAGGAGCAGCCAGCGATCCTCCAGTACATCGCGCAGAGCGTGGTGCCCATAGTTGAAGACTGGTTAGCACGCGTGAAACAATGGAAGCAGTACTCTACGGAGGTCGTGACGCTGCTTTACAGCATGTTGGGACCCTCTATGGGGCTGGATTTGGAGAGCTTTTCGCGCGACGTTGTTCTCACAGTTGTTGACGAGGATGAGCATGGCCTCGCGGAACTGCTCGGCATCTACGTCTTATTTAAATTTGTCAGTGCCGGCTCCGACTCGCAGGACGAGCTTTCAAACCGTCACTCAGGAATTCTTTCTGTGAGCAAGCGAATCTCAGGCCTCGTGGCTTGTAGCCTTCATGCGCGAGTGTTTGGTGAGAAAGGCGGCCATGGATCTACCATCCAGCGGGGCGTGTGGATCCAAACAATCTCGCAGATCTACTGTGACCTGCTCGATGCCGATAACGCGGATGCTGATAGCGTGGCCGAGTTCCGCATGGTGCTGAAACAGAAGGTTTCTGATAGCATGTCGGGAAATGTGTACAGGGAGATCCACCAAGCGCACAGTGGGCTGGCCGAGTCGGAAGAAATCCTCAGGTCCCTGAATACGTTGGAGACAAGCGGGCTGCTGCGCGCGTATGCGAGCGGGACCGTGCCAGATTGGGATGAAGATCAGGCTCGCGGGCTCGAGGAGGACGTGGCCCTTAGTTTACTGCCTCGCCGCATTGGAGGCCGCAACGTCGACGTAGCGAAAGAGCGCCTCCTCCTTGCCGAGCTCGCAAAGTACATACCAGGTGGCCCCTCCTCGGTCCTGGACCTGATGGTTGACGAGGCCGCCGGCTTCTCCGAGGTCGGGCCGCTTTATCTTGAGTTCGGCAACTGGCCATGCGCGGAGGACCCCTCGGTATCCACTGAGCTTCCACCAGTTCTTAGGGAGTACGTGGACGCGCCGAGCCTCGCTGCGCGAATAGAGGGAAGGCCCGGCTTCGACTTCTTATGGCACGCCGGCTGGTCAACTCTAGACTGCGAATGGTCTGGCCACCACTTCAGCTGCACAGCGACCCAGCTCGAGGTGCTCAAGAGGCTGCTCGCGTCCTCTACGCCTCTCACATTACAGGAGCTTGTGTCTCGTGCCTTTGAGGAGAGCGACACGGCACTCATGGCGGACCTCGTGATGAGATCCAACGGGTTGGTAAAGATGGCTCAGCATCCGACCGGCACAACAATGTATGCAGCAGATGTCTCCAGAGCGCCGCCAGCTTCCCTAGTCAAGTTACAATTCGTTTGAAGCTTGCTCTCAAAATCTCAGAGCACGGCCGATCGGCGATCCATTGCATGATGTAGACGAGCATACGGTGCCGCACAGTACACCACAGCACCAGAACCAGTACACAAACATCACGTCATATCACAGACGGAGCGCCATAGCTCAAACAGAGCATAGCCCAGCATATCCCAGCATAGTAAACTAAATATGAAGCTAAATTGCAATCAAGTTAGTGAAGAGCAGCGAATGCAATTGAGGTACGTTAATCGCATTTAGGTACACAGCTTCAACGCAATTTCAGCGCAATGCGTTGCTCATGAAGCGACGTCTATCTCCTTTCGATCTTAATTTTATCCGGAGCACCGCTACTCATAGCATTTCTCCTCACCATACCGCTACGATACTGCTAATCACAAAGCACAGGTTCCCAGTGAATACCGCTAGCCTGGCGGTTACGTCATCACGGACAAGGGGCATCGGCATCAGCCGCACATTAGATCGGAGACCCAGGCAGCCCAGAAGCGAATAACCTGCTGCAAGTGACACAATGGAAAGTCAATGAGCGCGACATTCTACGAGGACTTAGACACGCTTTGTCAAACGCCGGTTGTAGACTTCAGCCATGCGGAACAGGTGCTCGACGTGCTTTCCGAGCTGATCTCGGACGAGTTCCCGCACCTGGACGAGGAGTTCCGGGGTGTTTGCTGCGGAAAGTTCGTGAACTCGAGCGCGTACAAGTACGACTTGAAGAAGTCGCACGCGCAGCTCGTGCACTGGCTGTTGAACGCCGACAAAGTGCACACGCAGCGTTTGCTGTTCATTGGATCGGTCGTGCTGCACGACATCGAAACCATGGGATACTGCCTGCATTCGCAGGAGGCCGTGAGCGCCGTGACGGGACTCGTGTGGATGTACCGATTCACCGAGCCCGAGGTCGTGAACACCTTTCTGCTTGTGCTGTACGGCATTCTCGTGCACGGCCAGCTCGAGGAGTCTGTGCTCGAGAGCTTCGGCCTCGAGTTCCTGCGGTTCTTGTACACGTCGGTTCGCGACAGCGACTCGTCGCGCGAGCCGCTCATCGTGCTTGTTGCGCTGAACGATCAGTACATGCTACACGACAAGCGCGACGACGAAAACTATGTGTTTGCAGCCTTGAAGTCTGCCTCTTCGCAGTACTGCGCCATCGGCAGCTCCATCGTCTTGACTCTTAATAGGTGCAGCCACGAAGACCAGGACCTCAAGATTTTTATTTGCAAATTCCTCTACCTAATTTTCATGACCCCCGCGACCGCAGATCTTCTGTATACGAATGACTTGACGGTGTTTGCCGAGATCATGATCCGCGAACTCAACGATCTCCCCCTCGAGGCCGTCGAGGTGCGCGCCATGTACCTGCGCGTGCTGTACGCAATGCTCAAGCACAGCCCCATAGAGTACAGCGGGCGGCACTTGCGCGGGTCGCTCGTGCAGGTGCTGCAGCTCACGATCGAGTCGGCGGAGAACCTGAGCGACGAGGATCGCGACGAGATCGACCGGCTTGCTGAGCGGTGCCTCGAGGTGCCGTGGCTCCGGTGGAAAAATGCTGAGATCGAGTCCCCCTCCGAGCCCGGCAGCGTGTCGGCCGGGGAAATCCCCGTGGACACGGCCGAGCCCATCTTCTTGGGGTACGAGCAGCAGCAGGAGCTCGTGGAGGGGCTCGAGCGTGGGTCCATTGGCGAGCTCTCGCTGCAGGACCTCTCGCTCGAGATGCCGTCCAAGCCCGCGGCGGGCGCCAGACGGCCCATTCCTCCGCCTCCTCCGCCCGCACCGCGCCACCACAGCGTGGCCTCGATCGCGTCCTCGGACTCCCGCACTTCGTATGATACCGTCGTTCACTTCCGACCCCCACCGCCGCTTCCTCGGAAGCGCTAATCCGGCATATAAGCCCCAGGGCCCTCATAGTCACCAAACAGTGGCTCATCATTCACATTAATCACACATCCAATAATTTATCGCGCGGACGCAGCGCCGTCTAATCAATCAGCTTAACTTATTGCCGGTTTCGTCCACCTAGTGCCGGTTTCGTCCCAACTGGTGCCGGTTTCGTGCCGGTCAGTGCGGATCGGTGCCGACTAGTGCGCCCGGATCATATGTATATCTCTCATTTCAACTCCGGCTCGAGGTCGGTTCGCCGCTCAACTGGCGGTCACGGCTCAGCAGATCGTGCAGCAGCCCGATCGCTCCTTCTGCTTTGATTTTGGAGGCTGCGCCTGCTGGCTCGCCCGCGGGGCCTGCTGGCTGTTTGTTCGCGACTGGGCCTGCAGCACGCGCTGGTGCTCGTACCGCAGCACGTTGGATGCGAGCAGGTTGAAGCTCTGGTCGACGTTCGTCCTTGTTTTCGCGCTCGTCTCGAGGTACTGGACGCTGAGTCGGTTCGCGAGGCGCTTGCCCTCCTCGAACGGGATCTGGCGCTCTGCGTCGAGGTCGGCCTTGTTGCCTATTAGTACAATTGGGAACGTCGAGTCGTTGTTTTTGGCGCGCATGATGAGCTGGTAAAGCGATTGGATCTCGTCGAAGCTCTGGCGCGACGTCACGCTGAACACAAGCAGGAAGCCCTGTCCGCTCCGCACGTACTGCTCGCGCATCGCGCTGTACTCCTCCTGGCCAGCCGTGTCCAAAATGTCGAGACTTATTCTCTCATTGTTTATTGTGACTTCCTTCCGGTACGAGTCCTCGATCGTGGGGTCGTACTCATCTACAAAGTGGCCCTGGATAAACTGCACCGTCAGCGCACTCTTACCGACACCGCCTCCTCCAATAACAACCAGCTGGTACTCCTTGGCCACTTCCC
Organism: Starmerella powellii; assembly: GCA_030568915.1. Classification (NCBI taxonomy): domain Eukaryota; kingdom Fungi; phylum Ascomycota; class Dipodascomycetes; order Dipodascales; family Trichomonascaceae; genus Starmerella; species Starmerella powellii. The sequence goes on along the minus strand of JAJMJE010000003.1, from coordinate 692,165 downwards.
CGGACATGCTTCTCGTCTCTGGTCCAGATCCTATAAACTGCTGAGAGTTACGAAATACCCCTTACCCGACCGGCTTTACGCGTCGGCTCAGTGACGTATGGAACCTAAACCACCTACTATTTATATCCCGGCTCAAGACCAGTGCGAATCCGTGGCTTTCGTCGGTTTGTGAGGCGTCTGAAGTTGGCAATGCGTGCGCGTTGCGCGTTGGGCGAGCCTGTTTCAGTTCGATTCGGCAGGTCGGGTCTAGCTCGTTGCATCCGTTCTTTCGGGGCATCTGCTTGTAGATCTATGTAGATCGCCGGTGTTGTGCCGGTGTAAATTAGCTTGTGTTCGCTCGTGGGTTCGCTCGGGTGCGCTCGCTTGTGTGCGCTCGCTCGTGTGGGTCTATGCAGATCAATTCGCGCATGTACGGCTCATTCGTCTGGCTCATTCGGCGTTTTGCCCGCCATTGTCGGCACATTTGCCTGTCACTTTCGTCGCATGCGTCTGACAGGCCGTCCCCTAGATCCGGCAGATCTGTGCTCGAGACTTGGCTTGGACAAGCGATGGCCCTCCGCGCACGTACGCATCGAGAAGAATTCGGTATATAGATCGTATACAGCTGCATTATGGGAATATCTGATATGAGTGATCGTCATCGCCGTCGGAGCTTTGCCCGGCACTCTTCGCAGAACCACTGGCCCTTCGGCAGCGCGCTCAGGCCAATGCAGCCGAGATGGAACCATTCGCGCTCGCAGTTCGGGCCGTCGCAGCCCACCATTTCCCCGAAGCTGCCCTGCTGACAGTAGCAGTACACGGGCTCCGATGATTTCGGCGCCGCCCCGCGCTTGCGCTTCAGGCCAACCATGATCTCCGCACCGCCGTCTTCCTGGTGGTTCTCGGCCTCCTCGGCCTTGGCTGTGGGGGGCAGCGGCATGACGACCGGGGGCACGCCGGCGGCCGCCGCGGGTCCGGGCTCCTCTTCTCTATGCGCCACGACATGAGCTCGGGGCTCGAATTTCTGCTCCTGGGGGTCCGATCGCGCGGCCGCCGCGCCGTTCCGTACGTGACTCGTGCCGCCCGGCTGGTGGTTGCCATTGGCGACCGGCGGAGTGGCCACGGGGGCCTGCGGCGTGGCTGTGCGGCCTCTGCGCCTCGACGTGAGGTTCACGGTCTGCTCGGCAACGACGGGCGTCGAGGCGCGCGACTCCTGCTGCTGCTGGACGCGCCTCGCCTCGCGTGCCTCGCGGGCCTCGCGCCGCGCCTGCGATTTCGCCGATGCCTGCTTTTCGGGGGGCACAATCTCAATGAATGCTGGATCGTTGTTGTCTATTTGCACGGACTGCGGCACCTCGTGCTCGCATATCATTTTGTAGTCCGTGTTGAGCCTGTCGAGCTGGTGCGAGACCTGTTCGGCGGCCAGCGCCGCAATATGCATTTTCTGGCCCACTGCGGGGAGCAGCGAGTCCAAGCTGAGGCTGATTTTCCGCAGCTTTTCGGGATTCCGGTCTTGGAAATATGCCTTGATCTCGTTGCCGACGTTCTGCAGCACCGCGGGGAACTTCGCATCAACTTCCTTGAGGTTCGTGATATGCCCGACTACCGTCTGCGGAATCGCTTCAAGCGCGTCGCTGAAATCATTGAGCCCAGGATACACCCGCAGGTAATCTACGCGGGGGTGTTTCTGGGGGGGCATTGTAGGTGAGACTCTCGTGGATTCTGTAAATGGTATTGTCCGAATGCGGTGCTTACGAAGCGAGTCCATGTTGCTGACACATGGTCGGAGAAGCCTCGAGTGATAAGGTGTGTTCGTGCCATTAAATGAGAAAAACTGCGTTCTGTTAAAAAATGGGTAGTTGTAGACACAGAGCTGGCCCTCGCTCGTATATATCTCAATTCCATAGTCCCTGTGTTGTACGAGACATGGAAGGGCATTGTCGTTACGTCGTAAGCGTCTCGATCTATGTCTTGAATGCTCTGATTCTATTCTCGGCTGCTCTCGCTTGCTCGTGAATGTCCATTTATGCTGTACTCATCTGTGTTCGGTCCATGTCTTTGTTAATGCTGGGTCTGTGTCTCGATCTATGATCTCCATCCATGATCTCCCATATATGCTCTAGGTCTATAGATATATATATATACTCGATCTATACATATGATCTAGATTTGTGCTCGGCTGTGCATCTAGATACTCCACGTACGCTCCATCCGTGCGCCGTGTGCGCTTTTTACATGCTTCGGGGGTGTTTCGGTGATTGCTAGTGTACAGTTGCTATTAAACTACAATAAGACATTAATGGACCTCCTAGTAGTCCACGCCAAGCATGTTATTGTCGCCGAGCCGGCGCTCCATCTCGCCAGCAAACGTCATGAACGAGGTTCGTGAGCCCTTCTGGTGCACGAGCCGCGCAGACGCCGCCGAGGATCTGGACGGGCTGATCTCAATGCCGATGCGGGCGGGCTTCAGGTGGAGGGTGTTGCTCCTTAGAATGGATACAATGATAGGGTCGCCTCGGGCCCCGTCGTTATACAGAGCGAGGCCGTGGGGCATCCACTCGTTGAGGACCTCGAGGATCACAGCTCGCAGCTCGATGGGCTGGCACGTAGACATGAGCGTTCGCGACGAAACTTGCGTCGGGCTCGACAGCAGCTTCATGAACCAGTTCTGTTTCGGCTCTTCGGACGATGCATTCCGGCCCTGCGCCGCAGGCCTCGCTTCGTACCGCTTCTGTTGCTGAGAGTACGGCAGGGCGTTCTCCTTGTCAACAAACGCACCCGTGTGCCGCGGGGCCGAGCTCTGCTCCCTCGCCTTATTCGCTGGTGCCGGCCTCGAGTTGTCCGGTAACTTGCGCGAGCTGAGTCGGGGCGTCAGCCTTCGGATCCAGCTCTTCTTCTGGTCCTGCTTTTCGCTGGGTTTCCCCGAGCTGGACGGCATCGTGCTCGTTGTCCTGCCCGCGTTCGTGCTTGCGGTCGTTGCTGGGCCCGTGCTCGCGGTTCCACGCTTCGAGACCCTCAGAGATTCGGGGTGATCCGCACGGCGTTCCAGGCTTGCCCTAGGCGCTTGATTAGTTTGTCGGGGCGTTCTTTCGTCCACGACTTTGTTTTTGTTCTGGTTCGCCGTCGTCGTCTGTGTCCGCTTCAGATCGTCCGCGTTCAGGGGCGCCAGCGGGGCGCGGCCTGCACTCGGACTCTCGGTGGGCTGTGAGTGCTCATCCTCCTCGACGTAGACAGGAACGGGCTTGCGGTCGGGCATGACGCGCGGCCCGCTTGGGGCGCGTGGCGCTGGTCGCAGCGGTGCAGTCACCGAGGCCGCGGCCTGCGAGGGTTGGTAGCTCAGGAAGCTTTCGCCAGCAACGAGATTAGTGATGTGTAGCTGCGAAATGTCTCCTGAGTTGCCCTCGGAGGCAGCAACTGACCTTCGCGGTGCGTTTGCATTACGACGCGGGTGCCGCTGTTGCGTGCCACCGCGTTTGTAGACCTTCAGTTCGACCTCCTCCTCGATTGCGTCCGCGAACCTGTCCTCCTCGAATATCATTGGTAATAAATAATTGTGCTCGGGCTGGGATGGTCCCGGCGTTGTGCCATGGCCTGGCAGATCAATAGTGTGGCTGTAGGGATGCAGAGGCTCGCTAACAATGCGTTTTCTATCAGCGCTCGCATCTGGTGCGACGGGTCCCGGCGCCCAGGCTCCTGGCGCGCTCATCGGATTGAACATCGCGCGCTCGGCGTCGCTTGAGGCCGCGCCCGAAACGTATGGGCGCGGGCCAGTCAAGTCGTCGTAATTCGTCATGGGGCCCGTGGACGCTGGATGCGAAAATGCGCGTGCGTCTCTCTTACCAATGTCTCTCTTGCCAGCGTCCCTCTTTGCTGTATCATTTGTCGGTGTGGTTGAGGTGCCGGACTGCTGGTTGTTGAAGACCTGGTCGAGCAGCTGGGCAAACACGTCGGCACTATCGCGCGCGGGCGCCTGCTGCTCGGTGCTTGTCTGCTGCGTAGACGCCTTTTGCTGAGCGCGGTTTGCGGTTGTAGAGCGGTTGCCATGCATTGTGGAGCCCGTTGAGGCTGTGGCGGCATGATGCTTGACGGGGCTGCGACGGGTCCGCCGCGACGACAGTAGAGATCTTCCCGAGCGGTTTGATCGTACGGACTTCAGCGACCGCATGGAGCCCGACCTGCTATTAAGAGACGCGACGGAGCGCACAGATTTGCTTGAGCGGATCGAGCGGATCGAGGCCATTGATCTGTGGTGCGGCAGGGAGTCTCTGCTCGCGAGGCCGTGGCGCTGGCGGAATCTCAGGAGCAAGGAATAGAACGTCTTTTCCGCATTAGGCTCTGGTTCGTGAAGCCGCGCAATTAGGGACTCTTTTGAGTCGTGGTGCCAGAGAATGAGCAGGTTGCGTAGAATCTCGCGATCGATGCGGTCTATCGGCTGCGTGACGTCGACCTGCGGCAGGCGGTGGTGCAGGTTCTCGGTCGGAACCTTGCGCGGTGGGTATTTCTGCATGAGCGGGTGTCTAAGGATGTCGCGCATGGTGATGCGTTTGAGCGGATCGACAACAAGCATGCGCGAGATCAGGTCGCGCGCCTCCACGGACAGCGACGACGGCATCGTGAACTTGCCGGCCTGGACCTTGAGGAGCAGCTGCCTGATATTATCGTGGTCAAAGGGCAGGTGTCCCGAGAGCAGCGCAAACAGAATGATTCCGCAGCTCCAGATGTCCGACGGCGCGCCATGGTAGGTCTTTCCGGACACGATTTCTGGCGACGCGTAGTGCGGCGAGCCGCAGCTCGTCTCGAGCAGCCTGCCGTTCGCCTCGAGCGCGGCCATGCCGAAGTCCGCGATCTTGATATTACGGTGCTTGTCAAGCAGCAAGTTTTCGGGCTTGAGATCGCGGTGGCAGATGTTGAAGCGGTGGCAGTAGTCGACGCCGTAACAGATCTGTCGGAAGTAGTGGATGGCCTCGCGCTCGCTGAGTCGGCCGCGGCTGATGAGGTAGTCGAACAGCTCACCGCCCTCGATGTACTCCAGCACGAGGTAGAGCTCGCCCTTGTTTTCCCACACGTCATAGAGCCCCATGATGTTCGGGTGCTCGATAAGCTTCATTATGATGACCTCGCGCTCGATGCCGTAGCTCTCGGAGGCCTTCGGAACCGAGGTCGTGGCCTGGTCCATGATGTGAGACTTGGGAACTATCTTCACCGCGGCAAGCTTCCCGCTTTCCATGTGCTTCGCCAACCTCACGCGACCCGAGCTGCCGCGGCCCAGAGTGCGGCCGAGCTGCCAAGGGCCGATATGGGCCTTGGCCCGCTTCGAGTTCGTGCTGCTCGCCGTTGAGATCTGGCTCAGGCGGTGATCTGCTGTCACCACCCGGTCAGTCATAACCCGGTCAGCCATGAACTCGATAGCGCTAGGTATCCAAACAGGTTTTACTGCGCACCAAGTCTAATGGAATGTCGTGCTGACCAAAGCTGTGCGATATGTTGACACGCAGATATGGGAGGATCGCTGACGCGTCGCGCGCTGCTGATCTCAGCCCCTGCCCTGCCGTAGGGGTTCTGCATATTTCTGGGGCCCTTGATCGTGCAGGTCGGCGGCCGGTCCTTGGTTTCGAGAGGCACCGGGGTATTCGGCCGGGGCCCCAAGCATGTTTTGGGGGCGCCCGGGGCTTTTTGCTAACCGGGCGGCCGCTTGGTTCGCGGCGTGTGCAGCCTCGTGCAGCTCAGCTTCGCTCACAGGGCAGGGGCTGGATAAACAAACCTGCATTCCAGCGGCCGTCAAGCTTGCGCAGCGCCTAGTTGCATTACTTTTTTAGGTCGCATCGCACGCAAAGAAGCTGAGACACATACCGCGATTCGGCTCAACTCGACTAAATATATGTAGGCTAAATATATGTAGGCTTATGTGGGTGCGCCGGCGACGGCGGCTGCGGTAAGCGCTCGCGTGCTAAACACTGCTAGATCTAATCTAAATGTACGCATGAAGCCCGCGAGCGGCTGCAGAGGACAGGAATCCGCTCACAGCGCTCCGTCGCGATGCTCGATCCGCGGTGCCTGCGTTGCAGGCCGTGGCCGTATTGTTGTGGGCCTTGCACGTACTGTTGTGCGCGTTGGCGCTGCAGAGGTCAGGGAATAAGGAAATATCTATAAGCAAAACATAAATAATCGTCAAAGGCGTCATGGCGTTGTTATCAATGGCGTTGTATGCCATGGCGTGAGGTCGTGGCACACATCCAGATCCGCGTCTTGTAAACGCGGAACAGCTCGCGCACGAGGTCGCGGAAGTCGACGCGCGTCTCAGCCGTGTAGAAGAACGTCAACTTTCGGCGATCCCACTGGTACTCTGCGTCAACAATCTTTATGTCTAGGTGTCGTTCGGAGGCTCTCTTGTTGCATAGCGCCACGGCGGCGGCCTCGTCGTTTATTTTCGCAGTCATGTCGCTGATCTCGCTCGACGAGGCCACGCCAAGAATCTGTTTCGGGCTGTAGACGGTCGGGCCGGCCGAGCCCTCGCTGTGCGAGTGCGAGTGTCCGTGTCCGTGCGTGCTGCCTGCGGCGTTCGCGCCGCTGTTATTTACGTTGTTCACGCAGCCGCTCGTGTGCAGCGCCGTCTGCCTGTCCATGCTCTGGCGCTGCTTGAGCGCGGCGGCGTCGTGCCGCGAGACGTTCGCGGCCACGACCGTGCCGAGGTCGCGTCCACGGTCGGCGTCGACCATCACGGCGTCGCCGATCTGGTACACGGCCGTGCCCGGGGCGGTGAAGACGTCGAGGCGGTCGCCCTTGAACTGCACGAAGTACAGCGGGCCGCTCGTGGCGGAGATCGCAAACTCCTCCTGGGCGGGCGACGAATTGGCCTGTGCGGGAGAGCGCACGGGCGACAATGCAGAAGGCGGCGGGCTCGTGCTGCCGGCAACGGCCATGGCCTCCGGGGACGGCGGCGGGCTGACGAGGTACGGCTCCTCGAACCACAGCGACGAGACGGAGCTCACCGATCCGCTCAGGGACGGGATTGAAGACATTCTGCGCTGGCGCTGGGGCGTGGGCCCGAACTTGGCCGAGCTGAGGGTCGGCGACGCAAACGGCGGCTGCATGAGCGTTTGCTGCGGCTGCGGGGCCTTTATTTGCGAGCCCCAGATGCTGGTGCTGGGCTGCAGCGAGGCACACGAGTTCCAGATGTTGCCATGCGGTTCGCTATACTGGGATTTCCAGAGGAGGCTGCTCGCCGGGTTTGTTGCCGCGGTCGGCGCGCTCGCAGCGCTGGATGCAGAGTATCTCCGTGGCGGAGAGCTTGGGGCGGTGTGGTTCCAATCTAGCATTCGAATTAGAAGTGTGGTGGAGAACCTGAAGCTTCACGCACCGAATTCTCAAATTTATAAAGAGTTCGTAGTGCCGGATACGATCTCTAGATATATGCCATGCACACCGTTTTCGTGTAGGAACCCTGGCCCCGCATCCCTCCATGGCTGCGCCCAAGCAAATTTTAAGCTGGACACGATACATATGGGTTAGGTCTCTGTACTTTTTACGACGAGGCATGGTCGAACCCCACATTTTCAAGGAATGGCTCGGGGAATCGCCCAGCGATGGGTGGGTGCGTGACGCTGACGGGTCTGCATGGCCGCGGAAGTGCGTCACCCGCGGTTCTGCGGCGCGAGATGCTAAATTTTCATTATGGCGCACCGCGCAGACCCGATTTTTCACTAGTGTGCCATGCTGCGCACGCGGCCGCCAAACTGCCGTCGCAAACTTTTAAATCCTACAAAACTATGCTACAAGCAACGTCCAGAAATCACATGTGGGTGACAACATAACAGCTGCAGGACTTTGAGGCAGCCCAAGCGGAATATTAGCAAACGGTTCTTCCCTATCTCACATGGTGGGAAACCCGAGCCTTGGGCAGCGCTACCCCACACCCACCCAACAGTTCCCCAGGCACACGCATCGCCATAGGTACGAGATATCTGAGCTGCGTGCATGATAGGCCGGCACGGAACGCAGCCGCGCGGAACCTACCGCACATCTCCGAGGCTAACCTCAAGCATGAATTGGCGTCTGTAAAACAATTAATGGCTATTTTCCTACATATCTGAGATTTGCACCGCCCTGGCTGCAGGCCGGCGGCCACCTGCTTCGGGAGCTTTTGGGCGAGTTGGGGTTAAGGCGGGTGCGCCAAGGTGGAGCCGGAAGCCTGCGGCGGAGACGAGGTGGAGATCACGCTAACGCGCGGAGTCGCAGACGACCCAAACGCGCCGCGACGCTCCAGAGCTGCCCGCACTACGCCCTCGAGCACAATTCCAGGGCACTCGCCAGGGTACGCTCCCGGCAACGCCTACGGCGGCTACACTGGCCAGGAAACCCTTGGCGGGTATCGATTCAGCAGGCGATCCAGCCTGGTCCATCAGCCCTTCCCCACTTGCGCCGTTGCTGGATCAATAAACTCGCAGGGCTCCGGCACTGGATCTCGCACCAAAGAAAGGCACTGAAGCAGGCTCCGCTGCTCGCGGGTGCCTGGATCGGCACACAGCAGACTTGAGTCCAGCTGAACTGCTAACTAGTTCTGAGGGGATCCAGTTGGTTTCTGCAAATTGTTGAGTTATTTCTTTTGGAATTGCATGAACTCTATGAATTATGGCGGACTTGGGTCCCTGTGGGATCTCTGAAGCTTGGGAGGTCTGCAGTGATCTACGGATTGCGGAAGTGAGCCGTTAGACAGCTGCGAGCCGAGAAGGCTCTTGTCTGCAAACTGCAGTTGAGCTCTACACGCTCCAGGTGTCCCACGAACTCGTACTGCGCCTTGCTATGTATACTAGGGCACGCTTCTGTTGAACGCTTTCATGAATTCGTACCGTGTGAAAGTTTCTATGATATCGTACTATGACCGCTTCTATGTTCCATGAACTCATGTTATTTGAATACTATTTTGAACTCGTTTGCGCATGACATGCAGACGCTTCCAGTCATAGGACCGCTCAGAAGCTACCTTCTATGCTGTGCTCCACACGGTCGTTCTTCCCAGCAGAACGACCGGCCGCGCGCGGATAATACTGTCTCACACAATCTATACGAACAGGCTATCTATATATATAGGCTCGTTCCCTAGCCGGTCGGCCACGCTTGGTTCTGCTTATATAACGCCGAGCTGGAGTTAGCAACGCGCATGTCTGATAGCGAGAGTCCACAGGTTCCGGTGAAGCCGGAAGCTTCTGCAAACAACGAGGAGAACTCGGGAACTGGCGACGACGAGACCGTCAGCCTGAAGGTCAGCGACAGCCAGACAGATGTCTTCTTCAAGGTGAAGCGCAAGACGCCACTGTCGAAGGTCATGGACGCCTTCTGCCGCCGCACGGGCAAGGACCCGAAGTCGCTGCGCTTCCTGTTCGACGGCGAGCGCGTGAACGGGTCCGACACCCCGGGCTCTCTCGGCATGGAAGACGGTGACAAGATTGAGGCCTTGAACCAGCAGGTCGGCGGTGCCTGCGCGCCCGCGCGCAATTGACGCAAGTAGATTAGCAAAACTAAAGCTGAGTACTAATAATTTAATGTGTGCACGGCGCTGCTCTGTGTGCGCCCGTTTCCGCGGTTTTCCTCCCGCATTTACGCTGCGCTCGCGCTCGCGGCCGCTTCCTGCGGCGGGCCCAGCCTTAAGGCCGGGTTTGGGCTTAGCTAATTTTCTTGATATTTCACTCGAGCCTTGGCCATGAGCGACCGCGCGAGATACTACCTAGAAAGCTCCGTTAAGGAGATCCAGGACCTGAAGAAGCGCGGGATCTTCGAGCAGAATGAGCTGGCCAAAATTATGAAGCGCCGCACCGAGTACGAGCACCGGCTGCTCAGCCGCACCGTGAAGCCCGAGGACTTTCTTTCGTATGCGAAGTACGAGATGCAGGTCGATAAGCTGCGCAAGCTGCGCGTGAGGCGGCTGAAACTGAGCGGCAAACACAGCATCAGCGACTGGGCTGGCCCCCGTCGCATCAATTTCACCCTCGAGCGCGGCACGCGGCGGTTTCCGGCGAATCTCAAGCTCTGGATGGTTCTTATAGACTACGCGCACAAGCAAAAGAGCGTCAATGTCGTGAACAAGGCATTGAGCTCGATGCTGCGCTTCCACCCGACAGAGCCCGAGGTCTGGGTCTACGTCGCGAAGTTCCAGGTCGAGGAAAATGCCAGTGTTCCCGAAGCCCGCGCCGTGCTCCAGCGCGGCCTCAGGTTCAATGCCGACTCCACGTATCTGTGGCTCGAGTACATGCGCCTAGAACTTATTTATGTCGCGCGGATCCTCGCCAGAAGACAGCTGCTGGGCATCGATCACGCCCGCAAGGAGGAGATCGCCGAGAACAAAGCGCCGAACGACGCGGACAGCCTGACGGCTGACGACATGGCCGCTGCCAACGCCGACGAGCTCCGGGACCTTCCCGACGTGAACGTGGACATTCTCGGAAACGCGGAGTCGAACCCAGCATTGCGAGGCGACGTCGCCCTGGCCGTGTACGACGCGGCTCTGCACCACTTCTCGAACCCAAATACCCGCAAGGAGCTTGCCAGTGCCACGCTTGCGCTCTTCGACGAGTTCACGAGCCTCGACAGGACCTACTTGTGCTCGCATGTCATTGAAAGCCTGAGCAGCGCCGGCGACGCCGATGCCGAGTTCTGGCAGATCGGCTTGCCTATTCGCCATCTAGAGGTCACAGATTCGCGGTTTCCGGACGGGCTGCGTTCCGTTTTCAACCTGTTTAATAAGTCGTCGAAGAGCGTCGAGCTCAAGAACGAGCTTCGAACGCTGCTTGCCCAGAAGGTGCTTGAGTCTGACGCGGCTGACCCGAGCTTGAAACGCGCGGTTCAGCTGTTTGAAGCAAAAATGTAATATTAAATAAGTCTACAGATTGAGCATTATGTACACGTCGTCACACCTAAACTCAGTTCATTACTGCCCGCTGATCCGCCTACAGGGCTGGAGCTGTTCACGACCATTGACGCATTGCTAAGGCACTATTAGCGTGCTGCTTTTACAGCCATTACCGCCTTCATGTTGGCCGATTCACTGCCACGTTACGGCCACATCGCCCGTCGTTCTAACTCGCCCAGTTCTGCGAGACAAAGAAGTCGTACAGCCTTCCGAGCCTCTGGTCGTCGATATGGGTGAGCACGTCCCGCATCAGCTTCCTCTTTAAGCTGCCGCCGTTCCTGATCATTGCCTGGAACAGGGTCTCCTTGATTGCCAAGTACGCCTTGGGCACGATTCGCAGCTGCGTGCAGAGGATCCGCTCCTGCGGAGACAGCAGCTCGATGTCTGCTGAATGCGACACGTCTAGCGGTGCAACGCCGTTCATTTTCCGGATCTTGATCGTGAGCGGCTCATCCTCGGCGTGGCTCGAGCCGTTCGATGGGTTGCCGTTCGCGTTCAGCGAGCCGTTCGCAGCATGGACCTCGGCGTCGAAATAGCTGTGTCTCGCCGGAACCGAGCCCTGCGAGGTACGGAAGATCGCGCTTTGTCGTGACAGCTTCTCCTTCTCGTACTTGAACGCCTGCTCCAGCGTCTTGATTCCGTTCTGCCGGTACTCCTGGAGCTCGGCAATGCGTTGTCTATACTGCTGCTCAGCAATGACGTCCTCGGTGAATCGGTCGAACTCGTCCTGCGGGAGCAGCCGAATGAACGGCTTCAATTTATTATACAGGTCCCGCTCTTCCTTCGTGCGCTTCTTGTCGATGGCTGCGAGTTTTCGGTACTCGAGGAGGTTGTGGCTCAGAATGGTGCGTTTGCGCTCGGTTCTTCGCTCCAGGCGACTGTTATAGATTGCGAGCGCAGTCAGCTTCTGCTCAACATCGAGCTCCGAGTCGTCGGGCTCGAAGATCATGTTCTTGATGACCGTTTCCGCGTCGTTTTCGGCCTCGGTGTCGAACTCCAACCGGCCAGGCATGTAGCCCTGTATATCGTGGCACGCCGGAATGCTTGCGAGCGTGGCCTTCTGCTGGGATTGACTAGACCGCAGCAATTGCTGGTGTGCGTTGAATTTCTCCAAACGCTTCCGGCGCTGGTCCATGAACTCACCCATGTCGTCCAGCAACGGGTGGTCGGCCACGGTGGGCACCGGGTAGTGCGGCGAATCGATGTATACGTGTTTGTAGTGCTGCTCCACGTCCTCCTTGGTTCTCCTGCCGATGTGATCCGCGATATCTTGCCAAGAGCCGATGCCAAACTGCTCCATGCCCTCGATCAGCAGCAGCTCCTCGTCCGCACCCCAATCGTTGACGAATATTGGGTATGCTTGCTGCTCAATTACTGTGTAGTCGTGCCATGGCTTGTGGTTCTTCGTGGCAGCACCTTTTGCGAAGCACGGAACGCACAAATCGTACTCCTCGTCAGTGCATTCCGCGCATCGGATGGACACCAAGTTCGACAGGTCTGTGGCGCAATTATCACACTGCAGCTCGAAGCCCTCGCTTTTCCCCATCCCGAGAAATGCTTTAGGCTCTGAAGAGCTTTAGTCGGGCGGTGAAATCCGGTAAACACTGAGCTCAACGCGACCTAACGGTGGTGGCAGAAGGTATGTTAATTAATTAGTCAGGCGGTCTTCGGCTCATACCGATTTAGGAATCGCTGCGTGTAGGTGCAGATCCATTGGCAGCCGCTTGCGGTGTAATTTCGGCAACAATTAATTTCACTTCGTAGAATTGTTAGATGTGGTTCAGTTTCTCGGTGCATATGCTTCTGCATGCATGGCTGGTGGTGGGAGAGTCGCGCGGCCCTGGTCGAGCCGACTAAACACGCGTTTGGGTGTAGGAAACGTGCACTTCTGCTCGACTTCAACTGCTAGCCGGTACATTGGCACGAATTGGTACGTCTGTTGTGGTCTAAGCTGCTCGAGTAGCTCTTTGCTGTCATGACTCGCAAGCTCAGCTTCGAGCCTCGATAGCAAGTGTTCAACAGATCTTGTTTAGCGGTCTTGCCGATCTTGCCGATTCTGCGTAGATCTCATAATGTACCTGACCTGTTATCATGTTCGTGCTCTCATTTAGTAAAATATGTAGCCGACCTTGTTTAGATCTTCATCTCGCCTGGCGATCCTGCAGATCTTCATAAGCGATCCTGCCGATCTTCACAAGCGATCCTACCGATCTTCACTGGCAATCGTGCCGATCGTGCCGTTCTTATATAGATCTCGCAACTCACCTTCGAGATGCGATATGCGTTCTCATTTAATCAGATGTAGCCAGCCGATCTTGTCGATCTTGTCTAGCGATCTTGCCAATCTTGCACACCTTGCCGCGACGTTGCAGATACCGCAGATCCTGCTCATACCTTACCTATCTAACTAGCGCATTCTGTTTTATTTACTCTTGTTGTCAATCGCTCTGCATACCACCGAACTGCAGGGCCTCGAGCCCCTGCCATGCTTATTTGTCACCAAGCCCTAGTGGAATAAGTAGGGCTTATGTGATGCGGCCGCGACCACCGACTCGCAGCGTGGGATACGTGGTACGCACAGCGCGGTCACCTGGCACCCCCTATAGACCCGTCGACCCAAGTGAAATTCTTGAAATTCGGTTGTACTAGTTACAGACAAAATGGGCCGCGTTCGCACGAAGACCGTCAAGAGGGCCAGCAAGAGCCTCATCGAGAAGTACTACCCGCGTCTTACCACGGACTTCGAGACCAACAAGCGCATCCTTGACTCGGTTGCCTATGTGCCGTCGAAGCGCTTGCGCAACAAGGTTGCCGGCTACACCTCGCACCTCATGCGCCGTATCGCCAAGGGCCCCGTGAACGGTGTGTCCTTCGCCCTCCAGGAGGAGGAGCGTGAGCGCCGCGACCAGTACGTCCCGGAGAAGTCTGCTCTTGACGTCATCATCGACGAGGGCCTCGTCATCGACTCGCAGACCCAGAACCTTCTGAAGACTCTTGGCCTTGACATCAAGGCCGATGTCAAGAACTACACCGCTGGCATTCCGGACCGCCGCTTCAAGAAGCGCGTCTAAATTATAAATATTATAATAAAATAATCGTTCGATTCGCACGCGGCTGCGCGCACACTATGCAGCACGAATTCCCCCCGGTCGCGCAGCACAGGTCGCGGCACAGGTCGTGCGGCACCCAAAGCTAAAGCTGTACCTCAAATTCCCAACTGTTCTTCCATTTTGCGCGGCTGGATCCGCACTTCCTCAACTGCCGCTCGCTGCTCATTCTAACTTGTTCACACACTTTGTCAGCGAAAGTGACCTTGACGCTAGCAGGCAGGCATATTGGTCGCGGCTGGCGACGCGGAGGAGGCGGGCTAGCGCGGAGACTCTACAGCGTGGACGTCGCGTCCTCAGAGGCCTCGGAGTTCCTGAAGTTCAACCCGCTTCCTCCGAAATCAGTCAACAAAACCAGTCTTTACACGGGCCCCAAACGGCTGCCGGCAACAGACTCGTACTACCAGCAATGGGCGGGCGCAAAGCACGGGCGACCAGGCAGCAAGCAAGTGCGGGGCATCGTGTCCCCCCACACCGTGGACGCGGGCGACGTCGTCGAGATCGTGGCACGCGACGGCACAGTCCGGGGATTCGGCATGGTCTCCTTCAGCACGGCGCGTAACATGTTCGACTACATAGGCCTGGACGGATCAATTGGCCAGGCGCATATCGGAGAGACGTCGTTTGCTCTGAGGGGCCTGTTCCCCGAGGTGCCGGCGAAGCAGTACAATGCTGGCGAGGTTGCCGAGCAGCTGCGGGGCATCGTGTCGCGCGCATTGCGCCTTGTGCGCGTCGTGAACCCACTGCTGTCTGCCGTCCACGCCCAGCTCTGTCTCCAGGACCGGCCGCGCGCCGTCGACTTCGAGGACGTCAGCAAGCGCGTCACGGGCCTGCTGTACCACCGCCAGGGAGACACGCCCGTGGATCAATTGGCCGTGTACATGTCTATGGCGTACCACTCGCTCAGCTTTGTGCGCATGAGCCGCACGCCGTTCGCAGCCGTGTCGTCAAGATCGCTGGACGCGGTCAACAAGGTCATGTTTGCGCTGACGCGCGTCGAGCTCGACCACGGTGCGAACCAGCTCGTGAGTAAACCGCGCAACTCCCCGCAGCGGAGCCGGCTCGCCCAAACACTACAAGATTTCATCGACCATTGGGCGCTGTGGAACGACCCACGGCTCGCCAGAGCGGCCGAGGCCGTGCTGGAACAGTGCGAGGGCAAATCGAGGGTGCTGGACACCCCGCGGGCCATGGGCGGCGTTCTGAACCGGCTGCCGGGCGTTAGCCTCTTCCCCTGGCTGCCCACCGGCCAGTCGAGCCAGCCCACGGTGCCGCATAAGCCCCAAAGACCAACACCCAACGCTAAGCAGTACGAGCCTCGGATATTCACCTCGAACTTAGTTCGCGAGTGCGTGCTGCTCGACAATAGCACGGCAGTCAGCGTGGACGAGGATGGCTCGACGCTTAATGTGTTTGTACCGCATCTTCCGCACATCCCATCGATCCTGGGCACAATGAGCCCACTCGGCATAGCAGCGCGGTCCACGAAGCTCCAGGGCTCCGTGTACCGGTTCACGCCGGCGTCGGTGGTCGAGCAGCATGGGTTCCAGATCGGCAAGCAGAGCCTAGCGCTGCGGCTCAGCATCAGAACTGCGGCCCGCACTCTCGAAGTCGACCATGGCTCGGCCCTGATTGAGCGAAGCGAGATCATTCCAACGGCCACGCGCCTCGATCCGACTACGCGACGGCTTTTGTCCTCGTTCGAGCCGATAATAAGCGATCACGAGCTGCAGCTGCCCGTCACATCTAGCGCGGACGACATATACAGCGCGGACGGCACATACAGCGCGGACAACAGCGCGGACGAATCGAGCATCGAGAGAGGCGGGCATGAAGCAGCGGCTCGCACAGCCGATGCGGCTGATACGGCGGGTACGGCTGGCTCTGAAACAGTGGCTGTGGACTTGCTGAGTGCGCAGGCGGCTGCGGGCCGCATCGCGGGACTGTACGTGTCGGCCAGAGGCATCGAAGCTCCATTTCTCGTTACCTCGCACGGCCGGGAGCTGGCCAGCAGCAGGGCCGGCTGGCACAGCCGGCTAGGCACGGACGCGTACATCCCGATCTCGCGTCCATTCGACAGCGCGCTCGCCCTGCTCGCGCAGCGCCAGCTGTTTGTGAAGCCGATAGCCTCGAGCCTGTTCAGCGGGAAACCGCGGCCGTCGCTGTCTGCGAAACTGCAGCAAACGGTGCTTCCGCAGCTGCGGCTGCTTGCCGAGTACGAGCTGCGCGACTTGCAGTGCTGGACCCTGCGAGATCTGCAGACGCAGCTCCAAACCTCGGCCACGTTCTTCATTTTCCGCTGCGTGCTCCTGGACTCGTCCATGCCGGACGGCCAGTCGCAGGGCCAGATCGTTCGTGCGTTTTGCCTGGACCTTGGCATCCAGGTCGAGGTGTTTGTGCCGCCGCATACCGAGCAGGTGTTTGAGGGCGACCAAGTGATAGGCACCGAGATCCTGGAGCTCGATCCGCTGCAGGGTCTCTTTGTCGTGTCTATGTAGGTTTGGCTCTTAGCGGTCTCCGGCCTACTGGTCTCCGGCTCCTGCCGATCCATAGATTTGCATTTGATGGCACGCACTAAATATGTATATTACTCTCGACTTATCATCCACATGCGTCTCAATAATCTCTGCATGATCTAGCGGTCTCCGGCCTACGGGTCTCCGGCTCCTGTGCTTCCTGCCGATCCATGGATTTGCATTTTTGATGGCACTAAATACGTATTATTTTCGACCTATCATCCACATGTGTCGCAATGATTCTGTATGATCTGTATGGTGCTTATCCTGGTGCTTGATCCGCTGCAGGGCCTTTGTCGTGTCTATGTAGCGGTCTCCGACTCCCAGAGATCTCCGGCCTAGTGGCTCCGGCCTAGTGGCTCCGGACTAGTGGCTGCGGGCGGTTCATGGATTTGCTGTATTTTTTGATGGTACTAAATATGTATTATTTTCATCTACATGCCTCTCAATGATCTGCATGATCTGTATGGTGCTTATGGCCATGTAGCACACTATCGACGGCTCGGCCGCTCGGCCGCTCGAACCGCCTGGCAAGAACGCACTTTATGGAATATGTTATGTACAGCTTAGAGCAGCTTCAGGTGGCCGGTGATCTCGTTAACCTGCGAGACTGGGGCGGGGCCGATGCCGAGCACAGTCACGCTGCCCGGGTCGATCTGGGTCCTTCCTGCGTCGACGATCCGCTCTGAAATCACGCCGAGACGGGCCGCGCGCACCTGCAGTTTCTGCAATTCGGCAAGAGAGTCGCACTGCAGCGCGATCTTCGCCTGGCCCTGCGCCTTCCAGGCAAGCACGTTGTTCGGCGTCCGCTCAAGGGCCTTCTCGTAGCAGCCCACGGCGGCGTGGCCGCATTGAGCGGCGATCTTGCCCTTCGTCATGGGCAGGTCCTTGCGGACGACCAAAACCATCTTCTGCGGCTCGTCGCCAGCGGCATCCGAGACCTCGTAGTCGTCCTCGGCCGCGGGCTGCGACGAGCCGAGGTAGTACCCGAAAACGGCGCTGCCAAGCACGAGCGCGCCTCCGGTCACAAACACAGACACGGCTGATCCAGACTGCATGTTTTCCAGGTCTGCTTCACTCACTCAAACGCTTATGGTGGTGGTCTCCTTGCCCTCAGCCATACTCGGAGGTCAGAGAGCCGAGCACGAGCAGCGCGAGTTCAGCGGATTCGTATGCCGCAGGGCACCAAGACTCTGTACATAAACAATCTCAATGAGCGGGTGCCGCAGAAGCAGCTGCGGCGCGAGCTCGAGAAGGCCTGTGCCGGTTACGGGGCCATAGCCATCTACACGGGGCGGAGCGTGCGCAAGCGCGGCCAGGCGTTTGTGGCCTTCGGCAGCTCGGAGGATGCGCAGCGGGCCCTCGAGGGTCTGCAGAACTGCACGCTGCTCCGCAAGCCGCTGCGCGTGGCGCTTTCGCGCGCCCCATCCGATATCCACTTGGACGCGGAGTCTGCGGCCACGAGGAAGCGCGAGCGCCTTGCCAAGGCCGAGCGAGACTCTGAATCGCCGCACGGTGCACCAAGCGCGCCCGACAGTGCGTCCGAGGGCGCGCGCACCGAGGCCTCGCCGGGGCCGGAGGCCTTTGGCGATCCACACAACGTGCTGCTTGTTCAGCACATTCCCGACTCGCTTTCGACGGCCGACCTGCAGTCGAAGTGCGAGGGCTTTGCTGGGTTCGTTGAGGCCCGCATGTTCGCCGTGAAACACGTTGGCTTCCTCGAATTCGAGTCGGTGGCCGCTGCAGAGGCTGCTATTGGCGCAGTGAGCACTATGGGGATCGGGAGCGTTACTTACGCTAAAAAATAAATACGGATGCTGTACAGAGGGGGGAGCGGTTATTTCTTCCACCAGCCGAACACGACGTTGCGCACGGCCGTGAAAATGCTGGACTTCGCCTCCTGCGCGTTTGCCTCGCGCCGAATGAGGTCGTAGTACATTGGGTTCCCGTCCGGCTTGAATATGCGTGGATCAGGCTTGAACTTGTTGCTGGCTGCGTCGTTCTTCAGGCTCGTGGCCGCCGCGGCCCGCAGCTCAAGCGTCTCGGCCGCGGGGAGCTTCGACGGCGTGCTTGTCTCGTAGAGCTCGAGCTGCGCCTTCCTGAACGAGCTGTATATTTTGTGGCTGTCGTCGGGCCACTGCTTCAGCACGCTCGACAGCCGTTTCGCCGCCGCAAGCTTCTGTTGAACGGACATTTCTCGTGCTCACTGGCAGGGCTGGTCTGGCTGGTCTATTGAAAATGTCGGATGGCAGTCATGTGATCAGGAGCGTTGACCAAGAGCGTTGATCAGCAATTCGCGGGTCCGGCGCAAGGCGGACGTCGCATTTTGCCTGGTAAGGGCCTGAAGCCATTCCAGCTTGCAAGAGAACTAGGATAGAAGAAGACCGCCTGCGTTGCAACTGTGATGGGGTTATACCATCTTACCTTCCGGTTCAAGTAATTACCTCCCGTCGCACTCTTGTACATAGTTGACGAAAAGACTCTGGATTCTTGCGGGCTGTATACCAGGCCTATGTGCTGACCGTCATTAGGACCATAGGGTGCGCTATATCTTCTCTCTCTATCGGCACTTGTCCCCATATCAACATAGAAGTTGAACGAGTCCCATTCTAGGTATCCCTCTTTTATACCAGTCGAGACCACACTCTCGGATCCATCCAGCAATGCGTCAGAAAGACCATAGAAAGCGCCTGAACTAGCATTCTGCTCACCAAGGCATTTCCAAACACTATCTTCTGACAGCCCACCAAAAGAACTGGGCTCAATGACGAAGTATTGCCCGTCGTCGTCAGTATAGTACAGTGTCAAATTTGTGTTGTTATAAGACAAACACTCATTCAGTCTCGTAACGTTGAGCACATTGTGAACTATGTTATACCTCATGTGTGGTCTGCCAGCTAGAAATGTTGATGGGTCATACGCTAACGCTGTTGAGGCGCACATGAGAATAATGGTCACTAGTAGCATTGTGCAACGGTAAAATTCAATTGACTTTGTATTAGTCTAAATTATACGATAAAAGTTCGACGAGTCCTTTATCGTAGAGCACTATGTCGGACGGCGTTCATGTGGTCATACGGCGTTCATGTGGTCATACGGCGTTCATGTGGTCATAGAAGAAGACCGCTTGCTCGTTACGTAAGTAATGAGCGAAGCTTACATAGCTAGGATATATTACTCATCGTCCTCTTTGACAATGTCGGACGGCGTGATCCGGAGCGTTGATCAGCAATTCGCGGGTCCGGCGCCAGGCGTATGTCGCGTTTTGCCTGGGAAGGGCCTTAAGCTATTCCAGCTTACAAGAGAACTAGGATAGAAGAAGACCGCTTGCCCATTGCTGGCTGGGTCGCCAATGGCTGTAGCTCCGTTGGTTACCACAGCTGGGAACTGCTATGGCTGGGAGGTCCGCGAGGGTCCGCTTATGGCTGGGCTGACGAAGGCAGATTGGCGGCCGTGGACCGTAATTAAGCTGCACAGGCTACGAAGGGCTAGCGCGAATACACTTGCTCTGCTAGAAGTGAAATAACCACACACAGACATTTATATAGACCCTTCGGTGGATCTAACAGGCTCACAACTGCAGCCCTAAGGTTATACTACACCACCGTGGGCTTAAGGTTATACTACACCAGGCCTCCTCTTTCCAAGCAATTGTCTGCTTAGTGGCTTCGAATGTGTGCGATCCGTGGTGGAGACTCATGGTGGATTCATGTCGATGGCGGATTCGTGGCGAAGAACTCGTAATTGCAATTCATGGCAGCGCCAGTGAGGTCAATGGGATTGATATAGAGATTTACGCGAGCTTCACGGCTGCATGTCCACCTCTTTGACCCCTCGGGCCAGGCCAATATGCGCCAGAAATCGTAGACTCTAGCGACTCAAACGTGCCATAATGACGTACGAACGGCTACTGCCGTTCCTGTTGACCTAACCACTGCATAGAATAATATGCGATGTGCTGTACAGGACGGTCTTCCATTCTGGTGCCCGAGCCTCGCACCCTCAGACTCGCGGCGGCTCCAACCATCTACACCACCAAGTAGCAAATCCCGAAAACCGTCAAAGCAGGAACTTGGTGCTAACCACAATTTACGTGTCCCACGACCGTACACTCATGCATTCACCTAGCCCTAGAATAAATGAGCTGCAGGGCAAGGAATAATATTTCGAAGTGGCTGGCTCGAGATTCCTGCATGGAGCTCGAACCATAGGATGGCTGGACCCGCATTTCCACCCAAAGGCGTGAGCTCCGTATATAAGCATCGGGCCCTAGAACGGGCTCTTCTCAGCCGAGTGTCCTCCTTAACGTTTTTGATATCTGCTCACGAATACCCCAATTGCAATGAATCTCGACAGCGAGTTCGACTTCGGCCTTAATAGCGCTTTCAGTTTGCGTCCACACACTCCGAAGGGTGGATTTGAGCACGTTGTGTCACAAATGAAGCAGATCCACGAGACCCCGAAGACGAAACCCCTTAATGGAGCCGGCCTCCGCACGAAGAAGAGCTTTGACTCGTTTAATTTCGACTTTTCGGACTCGCCAGAGTCGCCGTCGTCCTCAACGGCATCGATCCACTCGGCCATGTCCGAGATGAAGCCGACGTCGAGCTACTGGCGCGTGCCGGACAAGCACTCGTACCTGACTTCGGTCGCCGTGCAGGAGAACACGAAGCTCTGTGCAATTGGCAGCGGCGCAAGCCGAGACAACCTTTACATCTACGAGGTGTACCCTGACGAGGTGACGCACCACCAGACCGTGACGCTGCCCGAGATCCATACGCTGCAGTGGGCATCTCCAGAGACTCAATTGGGCCAGATGGGAAACGTGCTTGTGTCTGGCCATAATAACGGAATTGCGCACCTGACGCTGCTACCCGACTCGGCGTCGAAGGACGGATCGGCCGAGATCCTCAAGCGGTACAACCATGTGAAGCATCTGCCATCGCCGTCGCACGGCGGGCCGCGCTCGCGCAACCTGCGGATCCGCAACCTGGAGCTCACGAGCCCCTCGTGGAAGTGCTGTGCACCCTCGTCTTTGTTCACGCTGTGCGGCGACCATCTGTTCATGTGGGAGCCAAACCGCAGCGACGTTCCCCTGGTCATGCAGAAAACCCACAGCACAAACACGGTTGCCCTTTCGAGCACGCGAGACGGCGTCTACGCGCTCGGCCGTCGGCGCGGCGTGTGCATCCGCGACATCCGTGTGCGCGACCGCGTGAATTCGGGTCTCAAGCCGCCAGTCGACAACGACGAGTCCGTGAGCCTTCTTAGATGGAACCCGTACACCGGCGGCAACCAGCTCGCGGCCGTGCACGACCGCACAACCATCAAGATCTGGGACATAAGGAGCAAGTCGCCGTTGGCGACTTTGAAGCGGCATGCAGACACGATAACGTCTCTGGACTGGTCGGCAGACTCGGAGCTGGTCTCGGCAAGCAGGGACGGCACCGTCCGAGTCTGGGACGTCGAGAACACAGCAGACAACGCGGCCAGCTACAGCACGCCCAGTGAGCCAAGCCTCGAGCCGCTGGAAAGCTCGACGTGGAACGACTATCTTGCGCGCAAGCAGCTGGACACCGAGCTCGATCTGTTTGCCGACGACCTCCTGCAAGGCGCGCCGCCCGTTAATCAAAGCCGGCAGTTCGAGGGCATGGCTCTGAGCCAGATGGGGCCTGCCATGGGAGCGGTGACCATCGACAGCGGAGGCTTCTTGGGCGTGCACGAGATCAGCGACACATTCCACGACCACCGCGGGCTCTAGACCACGGCGTCCAAACTTAAGTTATGCAGGCTTAGCTCTTGCACAAGAGCGCCAAGATACCTGGGATCACGAACCATAATACCACATCGCATCGAATCAAGGAACCATATCCAGGTGAATTCTATAATGTACGCAGATACGACTCTGAATCTAATTAATCAACCGCTTGTGCTTTGTTGAGAGTTCAACGAAGCACAGAACGCCTAATGCTATGTGGTGTGCACTATGTACACGTTGTACACGCTGTGCACGCACTCTGTACACGGTTTACACGCTGTACAAGCTGTACACGCTTTACACGCTGCGCACGCTGTGCACGCTGTACACGCTTTACACGCTGCACACGTTACACGCTGTGCATGTGTGGCGGTGGATCGGCTGCTCGGCGCCGTCGGCTACTCGGCGTCGTCGACATCGCTGGCGGCCTGGCTGCTCGGCACCTGCTCAGCGGGCGCGGCGGGCTCGGCCACCATGTTCGGGATCGACACCGCCTCGTAGACGCGGGTTGCCGAGTCGTAGCTCTGCTCGCCGGCAAAGTACCGCACGCGGTGGTCGGCGAGAAACGCGGACAGCTTTTCGAGCTGGCCCACGATGTAGCCCATGGTGACGTCGTCCATGGCTGCGAGCTGCGACAGCAGCGTCGGCATGCTCACTATGAGCCTCGCGAGGTGCTCGGCACCGTAGATCAGCGAGGGGCGGAACGAGTCGTTGTTTTTGCGCTGGCCGTAGTACTGGTTGCGCTCGAACCGGTACAGGAGCATCATTCCAAAGGCGTAGTCGAAGTAGACCGTCATGCTCTGCACAAAGTGGTCCATGTTCTCTCTGTCTCCCGAGTTCGACTGCGGCGCGCTGGCGTTGGCAAAGTCCTTCAGGATCTCGACGACGCAGATCGGCCGGGGCAGCTTCACGATCTCGCGGTTATGTGTGACGAGCTGCCAGTCCTTGACGAGCAGTCGCTTCAGCTCCAATGGCACAGCCAGCCGGATCTCGAGCCCGGGACCATCATGCATAACGACTCTTCGGCGCGGCCGGCCGGCCACGGCCTCGGGCGCGGGCTCCTCGTGCTTCAGGCGCGCCGGCGAGGCCTGCTTGCCCGTGTTGCGCCGTTTCGCGGGCTTCGGATCCGCGGCGGGCGAGGCCTCTTTGCTCTCGGACGGCGCGCGTTTCTTCGTTTTCTTCAGCTTCGACTCGCGCGCCTCCGCGAGCTTCTGCTGCTTCGCCCGCTCCTTGATCTCCGCGTTCACGCGCTTCATCTCGTTGATGTTCCGCGGCGTGTGCGGCAGCATGCGGTGCGGCGGCAGCCACTCGTCGTAGTTCGTCTTCCAGCCAAAGTAGTGCACAAAGTACCATTTCTCGCCGCTCTCGCGGCTCGACTCGAGCACGTCCGCGGGCACGCGCTGCTGCCGGCTCGACTTGAGTTTATCAATGGGCGTCGCGTCCTCCGCGAGCGTGACCTTGCCGTCCTTGCGCATCGGAGAGCCCTGGATCACGACGTCGTTCTCGGGGTCCAGGATCCGCTGAACTTTGCCCGCATATATGCTGCCGTCCTTCCAGGGAACAATACACCGGTCGTCCAGATCGAACGCCTCGACACCGCCCTCCTCGAGTTGGGACATCTGCGCGAGATGTTTGGTAGGAAGGTAAGTTTGTTCATGCCGACATGCGAACGAAGACGCGGGCGGTGGCCAGAATAATCCGGGGGACACACACCCCGGCACGGACTGCTGCTCGCTAAGTAGCTGCGATCCGCCTAGTATTTAGTTTACTGCCTGTTCTGGGAACTGGTTATGTAGAATTCGGCCCGTCAACAAATCTTATTTCAGGGCGCTGGCCCGGCACTTCTGGGAGCAGATCCGGGCACTGCCGCTCAGGAACAGGGCTCTATTCATATAAAACGTTGTTTGCGTGCTATTGGCGTGCACGGCAGCGGCACTGATGCGCTGCGGCCCCATAAGACGGATCTGCCCGGGTGCGGGCCGTGGCAAGTTAGCAGCGAGGGCCTCGGCGGAGCCCGCTAGAGCCAGCCGATCCAGGCCATGCTTGCTGATCTAGTGCAAATATTCGCAGGTATCCTCATACTTGGCGCTGAGAGGCCCGAGGTGCCCTGGTGCTCGGCCTGTGACGGGATGTGCCCGGAACACAGAGAAGACCTGCCAGAGGTAGACTACGTGCTCGCCAACGGCAGCACACTCCACATGGCTCCATGAATCTGCATCTAAAATACATACACGCGCGCAATTTGCCGTGCAGGCCTCGCATTCGACCCCGATCCGCCCTAATTTGGCGCGATCGCAGCGGCCCACAAACGGCCCCCACAGCGGCCTCTGCACCCTCGCAACTCCACGCAACTCCGCGAAATACAGGCGGACGCAGATTTAATCTCGCAATTCGGCGATCGGGGCTCGTATTCGAACTCGATCCGCCCTGGCACGTTCCCGTACCCGAACGCCTTCAAGTGTGCCGCAGACCAGCCGCTGGACCCCGACATGACGTTTGCTGTGGTTGGCGCAGGCATGGTAGGATGCGCGACGGCGCTGGCGCTGAGGAAACGGGGCCACGACGTGACCGTGTACGAGCGGCGGCCGGATCCGCGCCTTGCGTCGTCGAAGGAGGTTGGCCGCAGCATCAACCTCGCGATCAGCGCGCGCGGCCTGCGTGCGCTCGAGGCCATTGACCCCGAGCTCAGCGTCGAGATCCGCCGGTCGATCGTGCCGATGCGCGGCCGCATGCTGCACTCGAAGGACGAGGCCATGCAGCCCGTGCTGTATGGCCTGACCGGCACCGAGTCCATCAACTCGATCGGCCGTGCGCACCTCAACAACAGCATGATCGACGCCGTCGAGCGCGCGGGCATCGAGATCAAGTTCGACAGCGCCGCGCCCTCGACGCTCGAGGGCCTCGGCCACCTCGCCAGCACCGTGTTTGGCTGCGACGGCACGTACTCGAAGGTCCGCGACGTCATTGCGAAGAACGAGGACACGAAGCTCGAGATCGAGACCGTCGGCACGTACTACATGGAGGTGCCCGTGCAGCACGCCGCGCAGTGGGAGCGGAACTACCTGCACCTGTGGCCGCGGGGCTCGCACATGTTCATTGCGCTGCCGAACGCAGACGGCTCGTTCACGGGCACGCTGTTCGCTCCGCGGTCCGTGTTTGAGACGCACATCGCCGACAAGGACTCGTTTATTGCGTGGTTCAGCAGCGAGTTCCCCGACGCCGCGAAGGTCGTTGGCGAGCCGCTGCTGGCCGAGCTCGCGCGGTGTGCGCCGCGGGGCAAGCTCACGAGCCTGAAATTCTCGCCGTACAACCTGGGCAGCTCTGCGATTGTGCTTGGCGACGCCGCGCACAGCATGGTTCCGTTCTACGGCCAGGGCCTGAACGCGGGCCTCGAGGACGTGCGCGTTCTGTTCGAGGAGTTCATTGATGCGAAGTACCCCGATCCGGCGCAGTGGAAGCAGGCGTTTGACGCGTACTCGGCGCACCGCAAGCCGGACTGCGACGCGATAAACACGCTCTCGATGAACAACTACCTCGAGATGAGCTCGTCCGTCGCGACAACGGGGTTCAGGCTGCGGAAGCGCCTCGACAACCTGCTTGCGCGCGTTCTCGGCGACCGCTGGCTGCCCCTGTACACCATGGTCTCGTTCAGGGACGACGTGCGCTACTCCGAGGCTCTCGAGATGTCTGCGCGCCAGCAGCAGTTCATCGACAGCGTCGTGCAGTCCTTCACGAGCCTCGGCTCCATTGCCATTCTTGGTCTGGCCGTCGCCGCGTTCAAGAAGTACAGCCGGCGGCCATAAACCTACGTTTGTACATACTAGAGCACTGCATTAATTGGCTTTTTTCACTGCATTAATCGACTTTTTTCGTGAGCAGAGCATGGATCGGGCGCTGTGCGCACTGCAGCGAGCCGGAACCAGCTACGCGGGTCCTCGTCTATTCATCCTTAGATCCGCGTGTATCGCAATGCTATATTTTTACGATCTTTTCGGTACCACTTTAGTTTCTGGGTCGCCGTCTGCTTTACTGAAGTCCTTAGGTCGAAGCTCTAGGACACTGCCTCGGACTAGTCTAAAGCATGCTTTGCAGCACATTTATACGTTGCCTATTGTACACTGTCACGCTTGTATGGGTCACTTGTATGGGGTCACTTGTATGGGTCACTTGTACAGTGTCTTGTACAGTGTCTTGTACAGTCTTGTACAATGTATTGCACAGTCTTGTACAATGTCTTGCACAGTGCAATACAGTGCATGCTCACAAAGGTTCCACCGAATCTGTGCCAGAACACACCGCATACAATTGCGTGTTGTGATGCCGCCGATCCATCTCATTGCGAGCTATTGCGACGCCTGAGACTGTTAACCTCGAGCATGACGATCCGCCGCGCTATTTACTTCTCGTATCGTTTTACGAGGATAATTACAGTGCAAACGGCATTGGCTCATTGTTTCGATTTCCGCCAATGCACGCAGATCAAGTTCGTCAGTTCATAATATATCAGCTATATCAGTATCAGCTATATCGTAGTTCTGTGGCGTCGCCTGCTCGGCTGATGCCTTATATGCTTTTATATGCTCAAAGACACTATCTATAGCCGATTAGCTGAACTGCTTCGGGACGACGTTCGTGACGTCCTGGCCGCGGCTCTGGACGTGGTAGAACTGCAGGGCAAGGGCGAGGCCAACGGTGTCGAGCAGCTTCACGGCAACAGTGGCCAAAACAACATCAACGGGCTGCTTTGCGACGAAGATGTTGTGGATAAGTTGCGGGCCGGACTGGGCCGCAAGCACGAGCGAGCCGAGGATCGCCGCACCCTTGTAGCTGACGACGTTCGTCAAGCGCAGCAATGCGCTGACGCCGTACGACTGCAGCGCCGACGCGCCAATCGAGGTCAATGCGGCGCCCGCGGCGGCCTGGGCCTCCTTGCTCTCAAGGACCTCCTTCGGGTGGAGCGCGGACTGCGCCTTCTGGAAGAGGGCGCCGAACACAGGCCTCTGGATGATGAACGACGAGGCTCCAGAGTAGGCCGTGCCCACAATAATAGACAGCGCGTCAATAGCAGGGAATCCGGGGTTAACAGCAAGCGACATGGTGGTGAATTGAATTGGTTTTAACAGCTGGTGTGTCAGGTTGGGGAACGCTGCAGTGAAGTCTCGCTCGCCATATATATAGTATACGCGCGGTACGGCCGCCAGCCCAATAGCAAAATGCCACGTGCATATGCTTTCCTGGGGACGGTAATTGCTTGCGTCGAATCTGCGCTGTGTGTAGGCGAATCATGCGCTTCCAGCCAATTCCACGCACTTAGGCAAACCCTAGTTGCATGACCTCCGCGTATTGCTTTCCTGGGGTCAGCCAGCAAATCTGTGCGTTTTTGGAGTCGCAAGGGGTAGCTGAGTCGCGCGAAGACGCTCTGCCAGCCTTGCAAAGTCCGTGGTTGGCAAATTGGATGCTCATGGGCGCGCACGCGCGCTCGCGTCGGCGCGAGCCCCGCTACCCATCACATGCCCATGCTACCCACACATGCGCGTTAGCCGACCCTAAACGCGCCTCATAGGGCAGGGGGGAGCCGCTGCGCTCGGAAACGCAACGCGGGGACAAGCACAATCTCCACGTTGGGGCAGCAGCAAGCATGTATATAACGCCGGGCGTCGCCCGAAACTGCGCGTTTACGCGGGCTATAGTCACCAGCGCGCTACTCGGGCCCGCGGCGGCAGATTCTACGTACTCGTAGCTAATTGTATGTACAGGGCACTAATTGCGCGATCATGGCGATGGAGTGCATGCGCAACAGCAATGTTGACATCACCACCTCCGCCGAGGGCGAGCGTTGCAAGCGCCGGACGCACAGCCGAATGCGTGGCGGGAAATACACAGTCGGAAACTAAATTTACAATACATAGAATGAGAGGCCATAACGAAAAGGGCTCCGCGAGAAGGACTCCGGGAGAAGAGCTCGGCGAGAAGAGCTCCGCCACGAGTCCTTTATGCGACGAGCTCGGCTCACTGCTGGCTCGGCTCACTGCGAGCTCGACAGTATCGAAGTAGCCCGAGAAATGCAGTCGAACCGCAAGTGGCTCTGTAATTAAGTATTTGTTTTGAGTCAACGCTCGCGGGCCTGTGTTTGGGCTCGTCCAGGCGCCACATGTAAGATGGCGTGAACTATGTAGCTGAAGCCATGAACAGCAACGCGAACTTGTACAGAGCGTGCTGCCGGCCATGGATCGCCAATTGTAGCCAATTGTATGGATCCAATTGTCAGGTTTGTATGCTCCGCTGGTCTGCGAGACTCAACGGGGCGTAATAAATAGGAGATCAGGTCTCGGCATGCTCGGCGGGCTCGACAGACTCAGACTTGGGACGCGCAGACTCAACGGGCGCCGCAGACTCGGCGGGCTGGGCCTCGCTGCCGTTCGCCTGCCCAGACTCGCGTGTGCGCTTGAGCACGTCGATCTCCATCTCGAGCTTGTCCTGGATCTTCTTCGCCTCGAGCAGAATCGTGATTGAGTGGTACAGCGACTCGTACCGCGAGCACACTCTCGACGTGGGCATCACCGGCTTCAAAGGCAGCCCGAGCTCGGCGGTGATGGCTCTGACCCGCGGCAGCAGGTTCTGGCGGATCGGCGTCAGCCGCGTCGACCGGAGGTACACGCCGGGGTGTTTAATGGCGCCCGCGTCTGCGTAGGCCACGCCGAGCGCCAGCTCCTCGCGCTGCCCGAGCTTGCGGTTCAGAACCTTGGACACGATGGTTGCAAGCGTCTTCCGCGCGGCG
Organism: Starmerella powellii; assembly: GCA_030568915.1. Taxonomy (NCBI): domain Eukaryota; kingdom Fungi; phylum Ascomycota; class Dipodascomycetes; order Dipodascales; family Trichomonascaceae; genus Starmerella; species Starmerella powellii. Next base: position 663,124 of record JAJMJE010000003.1, on the reverse strand, counting down.
GCCGAGCCTGTGCCTGCCGCGGCCGTGGCCGCGGGCGTCGAGGACTTGCGGCTCTTCTCGTTCTGGAGCTCCTGCAGCAGCTGGCTCACGCCGTGGCTCGTGTTCAGGTCGCCGCGGTTCGTCTTTGTGTTCAAACTCGTTGGCGACTCGAGCCACTTCAGCAATTCCTTGCGTTCGCTGAATATGCGGTCGGACATGGCCTCGAGCCGTCGCGCTTCGAGGATCAGCGCCTCTTCCTCGGCGATCTCCTTCGGGTTCCGCGATAGCAGCCGCTCCAAGTGCTCTTTGCGCTTCGTCTCGCTCTCTTTGTCGAACTTCATGGCCGCCAGCAGCTCTTCGTCGTGCGGGCTCAGCCCAAGCTCGGCAGAGACCTCTCTGTTTCTGATGAGGGTGCTGCACACGCCGTAGTAGCGCTCCTTGAGATCGTCAACGCTTCGTTTGGAGTCGGCAAAGCTGTATCTGTCGGCGATAACGAGCCATCGCAGATCGTAGTCGCGCGCGAGATCAAAGAGATACTTCGTCTCCTCGAGGGACCAGCTCTCGCTAGCAAACTGCGCGTAGTCGTCGTCCGACCAGTCGGGGACGTTCGCAGGGGTGTTGAAGCGCGCGAACCGGTCGCCACCGGCGCCTTCTGTGATGGACGCGGCTCGCACCCAGTGCTTCAGGGCGAGGCCGTTTTTCGGCTCGAACTCGGCCAGCTTCCAGGCCGTGGCGCGCTGCTGCCACTCGGGACGGGTCTTGAACTTCGAGCTCGGCGTCACAACTACCGGCGGCGCGTTGTCGCCCATCAAACTGTAGAGCTCGCGCTGCATGCCGTCGAGCTTGCGCGCCTCGACCTTCAGCCGCTTCGCCGTGTGCATCACCGGCAGATCCGTGACCACCAACGGCTCTTCGGTATTTTGCCTAGCCAATTCTTCTGATTCCGCCGTCACCGGAGGCTCAGAGGCCTCGCGCGACTCGGCCTGCAGATCAACGGACATGAGTGAGGATGAAGAGGGTAAGGTTTGCCAAATGCGTGCGAAGAATTTCCGTTTGCGTGTGAGCGTGTTTTTAAATCACATTTGTGCTCGATGGAATTGCAATAAATGAGTTGTGTGTTACTTGAAGTGCTATGTGCATTGCGTTTCTGCCATGTAGTAGTGTTTGGTATGCAGCGCGTGTGACGTGCATAGTGATGTATGCTGAATATGCTTATGTACTATGTATGGTGTATTGAGCACGGTATAGTGATGTATTGCTGTGTGATATGTATGGCGCGCGTGCGGTGTGTGGTGTGTGATGCGTATACGTTTGATGCGTATACGTTTGATATGTATGCGTTTGATATGTATGCGTTTGGTGTATATGGTATATGATTGGACGCACCATTCTGATGCAGCGTATAGTCTATCTAGCGCTCGCAAGAGCGCGTTCCGCTATTATACACTATTACTTCGAATGTGTCTTATATTTAAATATACATGTAGTGCCATGGAGACTCAGTTGCGTGCGCGCCGAGTCCGTCTAGTTCTTTTCGGGGTGTCTTCAGCATCGCCCTCTTCCTTGGTACCGTCGGCTCCAGGTTCCTCCTCCGCGGGCTTGGACGTCCGCTTAGCGCGCTTCGAGGCCGGAGCCTCCTCGTCCTCCTCGTCGCTTTCCTCCTCGTCGCTGTCGTCTTCAACAGCGCCGCTGTGGTTCACTCCGAGCAGCTGCCCAGCAACGTAGGCCTCCTTTTCAGTATCTATTTCATCCTCATCGTCACCATTCTCTTCAGAAACCTGCTTGTCCAAAGCCAGCTTTGTGTTCGCGAGCTCCAGGATGTTCTCTTCGATGGTGCTGTGTGTGATCATGCGGTAGACCTGCACGGGCCGCGTTTGGCCGACGCGGTGCGCGCGGTCCTCGGCCTGCTTGTCGTCATGCGGGTTGAAACTCAGGTCGAAAATGATCACGACGTTCGCAACCGCCAGGTTGATCCCGAACCCACCGGCTTTCGTGCTCAAAAGGAACACCTTGATGTCCTCGTTGTGGTGGTACTGGTCGATCATGTCCTGGCGGGCCTCGACCGGAGTCTGGCCGTCCATGCGCAGAAACTTGATGCCCATGAGGTCGAGCACGCGCTGCAGAATGTCGAGCACCTGCGTGAACTGCGAGAACAGGAGAATCCGGTCGCCGTTCTTGACGGCGGGCTCGATCATCTTCTCGAGCTGTTTCACCTTGCCCGAGTCGTAGAACAGCGAGTCCTCAAGCACGTACTCACCCAGCGTGACCGCGAACTGCCGGCACAGCCGGTCGAGTTCGAAGTCGTTCATCACCTGCATGTCCTCGTAGATGTACGTCTCGTTAGCCGTCTTGTACACGTCCTCGTTCATGATGGCCTTCGCCATCTTTTTCAGCTTCGCGTCCGTGTACAGCTCTCTGAACAGCAGCGGGTGTAGAGCGGCCTTGCGCAGCTGCATGAGCACGTTGTCGAGCTGCTTGCCGGCCTCGCGTTGCTCTTTCTTTTTCGCGGCGGGCTGCTTCTCGAGCTTCTGCTGCTCGTCGACCTGGTCCTTGGCCGTGCGCAGCCCACGCTTGTTCCGCTTCATCTCGCGCTCGTAGATCTCGCGCTGGCGGTCCGTCATCTCGCACTCCAGCACCTTGTGAGTCTTCGGTGGCAGGTGCGCGAGGACCTGCTCCTTGCGGCGGCGCATCACGAACGGCTGCATCATGGTTTTGGCCTTTTTGATGCGCTGCTCGCTCAGCAGCTCGTCGCGGCTCTTGTCCGACTCGTCGGTCGTTGCCTTGGCCTTGAACTTGAACACCTCGAGCAAGTCGTCGCGGTTCTCCGTGAACAGCCGCGGCAGAATGAACGACAGCAGCGACACGAGCTCGCGCAGGTTGTTCTGCAAGGGCGTGCCCGTGAGCAGCACTCGGAACTTCGCGCGCAGCTTCATGAGTTTGTTGTACCGCTCAGATTGCGAGTTTTTCAGGAGATGGCCCTCGTCGTACACAACCACGTTGAATCCCATTGACTTCAAGAACCCCACGTCGGACTTGTGGCCCGTCGCGAGGTTGTATGTAGTGACCATGACGTCGAACGAGTCCGGCTTCATTTCGATGGCCTCGCGGAACTCGAGCCGCTCGGCCTGGCTGCCGTAGTAGGCCTGCGTGCGCAGCGAGGGGCAGAATCGCTCGAACTCGCGCAGCCAGTTCTCGAGCGTCGACGCGGGGCACACGACGAGGTGCGGGCCCTGCTCGCCGATCTCACGCAGGTGCGCGAGGAACGCAATGACCTGCAGAGTCTTGCCCAGTCCCATCTCATCAGCAAGAATGCACGACAGGCGGTCCTTGTACAGCAGGCTCAGCCAGTTGATGCCCACCTGCTGGTAGTTTTTCAGCTCGGTGCCCGGGCTGAGCAGCTTCGGCTGCTCGGGGAAGAACGAGCCGCCCTTCGCCTGCAGCGTCTCGCCGTCGAGCTGCCACTCCGCGATCCCGCGCTGCACGAGCTTGCCGACGCGCGAGCACTCCTTGATCAGCGAGTCCACGGCCTCGTACCCGCGCAGCGTGTTGCGGGCCGCGTCAATGATCTTCGATCCGGCGGGCTTCTTCGCCGCGCCACGGCGCCGCTTGCCCGTGGCCTCGGCCTCGGCCTGCGCCGGGGAAAGCACGTCGACACGCGCGGCCTGGGCCAAAGACGCAAACGGACGCTTCTTCACGAGCGCCTCGACGTACTCCATGGGCTGCGTCGAAACGTCGGCAATCGCGTCGGCCGACGCCGTGTTCAGGAACGCCAGGACGCGGCTGTCGAACTCCGCCGCCTCCTGCGGATCGTAGTTGTCGCTGTCGCTCATGTCGTCCTCGCTCTCCTCGTCGTCGAGCGTTCTTCGGCGCATTGGCTGCGCAGCCTGCGGGCTCGCACCGCCCATCGGCATGTGCATGTGGCCCATCGGCATATGTCCCATCGGGATCTGGCCCATGGGCGAGCCCATTGGCGAACCTATGTGGCCGCCCATGCCGCCGGGGATCGGGCTCATGGGGCTGCCCATGTGCATGCCCACGGCGGGGCCCGGGGCGTGTGCCTGGTCGTAGGCGAGATGCGAGAACTTTTGGCGAATCGTTTGGCGCTTGTCTGCGGGCGCGGGCACCGGGGCGGGGGGCGGCATGAGATTGCGCTGCTGCATCTGGCGCAGCCATCGCAGCGAGTCCTCGTAAGTTTTGCGGGTGCGAACCGCGGTCGCGAGAGTTTTCTCGGGCATTCCCGGGAAGTCTGCGCGCAGACGCTCGAGGATCTGCGTCGCAGGCGACGCGGAGGGCGCCGGGGAGCCAGAGGCGGACGCGGGCGAGGCCGAGCGCGTCTCGGGCCGCGCAGGAGCAGCGTGTCCGGGCACAACGCGCCCGTTCACGGCCCCACCGTAGAATCCAGGCGTGTACCCGCGCTGGGGCCCGCGCTGGGCCGCGTGCTGCGCCGTATAGGCCGCGTGCTGCGCGCCGTGCTGAGCTCCGTGCTGGGCCGCGTGCGGGACCCCGGGCTGGCCCACGGCGGGCTGGTACGCGTAAGGCTGCGGATGGTAGCCCGGCGCGGCCCCATAGCCGGCGGGAGCGCCCTGGTGCGCGGGCGGTCGGTACCCCTGCACGTACCCCTGCGCATAGCCTGGCTGCGGCCCCTGCGGGCGCTGGTTCGAGCCCTGATTGTACGGCTGGCGGTCCATCAGTTGACTAGTTTTCGCGTTTGCAATTTTACGTCTAATTGGAGGGCAAGGGTATGCCACAACCGCGGCAGTCCGGATCCGGTCAATGCGTGTGCAAACGCTGCGAAATGCGTCGCTGCCGGCGCAGCGCTAATTGCAAGTTGGATCGGATTATTTATGCTATGTCTGTGCAGATCTTGTTAGTGTGGCCTGCCGGGGCGTGGTAGTCGCGGCCAATTACCCGGCCGGGGCTGAGCTCATGGCTTGTGGCCGGCGGCTGTGCTGGCTGCGTCCAGCGGCTGTGCTGGCGGTCGGCGGTCGAATCTGTTGTGGTCAGCTTGGCTGTGGCTGTGGGCCATGATCATGGCGATCAGCTAAGGCAATTGGGTCAGCTAAAGCAATTGGATCGGTCAAGAACTCTGTCTGCGGCGAGCTCAGCCGAAGCTCAGCCGTGTGTGCCATTGGTTGAATCAGTCTTATTCGTGCATGCGCTCCCACTTCGCTCGCGCCGTTGCATTCCCCTTCTGTATTAGTGTCTCGAGACCGTGGGCAGGGGCGGCATCATGGAGCACAAGCAGGCCGGCAACGCCGCGTACGGCCAGTCGCGGTGGACGGAGGCCGCAGAGCACTACACGGCGGCGCTGGCCGCGGATCCGGGGCTCGTGGCCGCGCTTGCGAACCGCGCGGCGTGCTGGATCCACCTCGAGCGGTTCGCAGACGCGCTGGCCGACTGCGACGCGGCGCTCGCCAACAACGCGCCCGCACAGCTGCAGACAAAGCTGCTGTGGCGCAAGGCCGTTGCGCTGCGCAGCCTGGGCCGCGACCGCGAGGCCTGGCGAGCCGCGGTCCGAGCAGGCCTCGACCTCGACCCGCACAACGCGAAGCTGCTCGAGGAACAGCAGTACGTGTTCGTGAAGAACGTTCGCACGATGCCTGCCATATACACGGGCGCTGCACCTTCTCATGCCGCTGATCCCTCAAAAGCAGACCCCTCAAAGCCCGCATTGGGCTCGGCGTCGAGCGCGGGACCCAAGTCTCAGTTCCCACTGCCTCTCACGTACAGCGGGCTGCTGCACCTTGTGCGCGCGAAGTCGTCCGCAACACACGCCTTCTGGTACGCAAACGTGTCCGGCGCGGACTTGAGACGTGTGCTCGCGGCTGGCGTGGAGCCAGATATGCTCGACTACCTTTTCGGGCTGATCGCGGCCCACCCGCACGAATCGGAGCGCAACCGCGAGTATATGGAGGCCCTTCAGGCGTCTCCGCGGTTCGAGACTGCGCTCTTCATGGCCGACGACAACGCCTACGAACGGGCGCTGCGTGCGACGTCGTAGTATGCGCAGCAGAAGATGCCATTATGCATTATACCAGAGATACATCACTACGATGGCTGGCTAAAATTGGCGCTCGGGACGGCGGCGACGCTCGCGCTCGAAGGGCAGCTCCACCACAGTCGGGCCGAACACAGGGAACGTGTGCACCTCAGCCTCGGTGTGCTCCTCGGCCTCGGGCGAGACGGACAGGCTCTCGAGGCGCTGCGCCAGGTACTCGCCCTCGGGCCGCGAGTTCTTGAACGGCGCATGCGTCGTTGCGTCCCAGTAGTCCGGCGGCGCCGCAATGCCCGTGGCATGGAGCGATCTCCCTGCATTTGTGGGCAGCGCCTGGTACGCGGCCCACCACTTTGCTTCCGGCTCGAGGGGCGATCCGCCGCTTGTCCACGGCTTGCGCGAGCCGATGAAATGCAGCACCTTCACGTCGTTCTTGAACCGGCTGTATGCCGGCGCGTACTCGTAGGACGCATTCACCGTCACGTTGTACAGGAACGAGAGACGCACCCACGTAAACTCCTGGTTGAACAGGCCCTGGTCGCTGCCGTCTATGAGCGGCGCCTCGTGGAGCTTGCGCACGAGGCTCTCGGTCACTTTGCGGTCGGGCTGCAGCACGAGGACCCCGGAATTAAATAGATCCGGCCAGCCGCAGTCCGGGGCAGCAGCAATGTGGCGCGAATCGGGCAGCGGTGTCTCGAACAGCGGCGCCAGCGACGCCAGCGGCAGCGTGTCGGCGTCGAGGTACACAATGCGTTTGTACGGCAGTGCCCACAGCCAGATCTTCGTCGTTGCGAGGCGCAACTCGGGCCGCTCGAGCAGCCGCAGCTCGCGCGAGTCACCGGCGTCGATCGCATCCACAAACACTATCTCGTCCACGGCAGCGTCCAATTGATCCACCAAATGCGGTGAGACGTGGCCGCGGGCCACCAAACAGACGACGGGCCGCGCGGGGTCAAGGCGGTGCAGCTCGTGCGCCACGACGCGGGCGCCGACGACGTAATTGTCGGTCAGAACCAGCGTGGCATACGCGGACTCAGCGCGCGATGCTCCAGACGCTTTCAACTGGTTCGAGTCTCCCATCTCACGGCGTTGCCTAGTGTTCAGACTCTGAATCCGTGGTATGTGTGTATCAGTTTCCCTGGTGGGGTGCTTGTTGGGCAGCAGGGTTTGCCGAGCTATGGGCGGTTAGGGCTGTGTCGGAACCGAGTGCTTAAATCGCGACGCAAGCGCCTGCGTGTGCGGGCTTGAGCAGGCCGCGGGCGTGCAAGTCGCCTCTAAATGTGGCTGGGGCCCGAAAAAGAATGCCACAGATGGGGTGTCTTGCGTATTTCGCGGGCGTGCTGTCAAGTGGAGCGAGCACATGCATTACCCTGCCCTGACAGATCAGATTGCCAATAACAAAGGGTGCGTTGCACCGCTCAAATGGCCCATGTACGTTCCGCCGCGGACCGCGCACATGCTGCCTGACGCAGATGCTTCTGGCTGCATAGATATTATGCGAATTATTTATAGGCCTGCTGCCGGCCAAACCACCCGACAACTATAGTAGCCTGGCTTCTTGCTTATAGCGTACGGAACGCACAATCTTTCCAGACTAATGACAGAGTGCTTATTTCGCGATCGGTACAGGACTACATTGCATATACTGGCTATATATATTCACTACTTGCAGACACATAGCTATGCCAAGCTATATGAGTGCGCACACGGCTTGAAACTTTCGGACTGTGGATCGCTCAAGCAGATCGAATGATTATAAGAGCTAAGTGGCCGCTTGGACAATAAGGTATGAAGGTGCAGAGCTTGATCTGTGGCTAGTCTGCGACCGCAACCGGGGCCTTTTCGCCGCGACCGCTTCCTCGCCGCGACCATTTCCTTGCTAGGCTCCGCGGGAATTGAACTAAAATTCCTACCAAGTCTGATATTTCAGAACCGTAGTCTCCATCGAGCCACGCTTGGCTCAAACTGCGAAATCGAACCCATAAGGCTGTGGGGGCCTTGGAACCGCTCAGCAAAGTTCAGCCAAGCTCTCGTACTAGACTCTGTGTGTGGTTTATTTAGGATTAGACGTATGAATGATTTACTTTTTCTTGGGTGCGGAGTTCTCCTTGAGCGCGAGCAGCTGGCGCGCGCGGAAGCCCTCGTAATGGCGCTGCGCCGTTGTCTCTATGAGGTCGTGCAGGTTTGTCGTGATCAGGAAGGCCTTGAGCTGCGGGAACTCGCAGTGCGCCTCGTTCTCCACGTTCACAACGCCCCACTTGTTGCGTCGCACGGGAACAACGCGGCCGTCAATCTCGGCCGTCGTCTCGCTGCCCACAATGGCGAACGGCAGAAGCGAGCGCACCTGCTCTGTTAGCTGGCGCTCGCCGCTCGTGTATTCGTCGTTGTCAAATGGATACAGGTGCAGGCGGTTCGTCGCGAACTCCTGCTGCAGGCGGTGCTTGAACGCGTCGCGCTCGGCGAGCGTCAGCGAGTCGCTCTTCGCGATCACGGGCACGACGTTCGCGATCTCGCTGAGCTTGCGCAGCACAATCACGTCGAGCGGCTTCAGGCCGTGGCCCGTCGGCTGGATGAAAAACAGCACGCAGTGCACGCGCGTGTCGTCGAAGTGCTTCTCGCGCTGCGCCGTCAGCTCCTTGCGCAGGTACATCGAGTGCTGGTCCTTGATGTACTTCACAAGCGGCTCCCAGCACTTCTCGTTGCTCACCTGGTCGCCGTAGCCGGGCGTGTCAATGACCGTCAGCTTCAGGCGCACGTCGTTCTCCACAATCGTCTGCGAGCTCGTCGTGATTTCGGGAGTACGTGCCAGCGGCTCCTCGCTCGTCTTGCGGCCCTGCGAGTCCACAACATGGCTCGCAAACAGCGTGTTCACAAGCGTCGTCTTGCCGAGCCCGGACTGGCCAACAAGCATGAGGTTGAACTGGAACCCGCGCTTCAGGAGCCGGCGCTCAATCTGGTCTGTGATAGTGTCGAAGCCGACATACGTTTGCGGGTTGAGACTGGTGCCGTACGAGCTCATTCGGTGGCTTGTGGGGCTTCTATGTGGCTTAAGACAACCTGTTTACAGCCTACGCGTTAATTAGAAGAACACGGGGCGAGGGTTGCAAAGGAAGGGGCCGTCGAGAACCGTGGTACCGCTAAAACGCAGGCCAAGCCATACAAGCCGCGGCCAGCTGCGCAGTGTCTAAACTCGCTAATTCTGCTCTATGTGCAGACCAGCGCTTATGGTGGTTAACCCGCAGACATTTTGTGGTTAGAGTACATAACTGGTACATGTAACTTGCAAGGCGCCTGTCTGAGCCGCATAAAAGGCTGAGCGCTCAAGGACAGCAAAGTTCTCTAGAATATATCTGCACATGGTCAATCAATCTCCAAACCAAGTTCACGTAATTGTCCTGCAAGTGCCATGTTTACTCGAGCATGCGGCAAGCCGCCGCTTGGCTTTCGCTCTCAATAGTGCTAGCCCGCAACCCACCAACGCTTCAATATCGCATCTCATCGCTTTATCATCGCATCTCATCTCATCGCTTAATTACCGCATCGCATCGCATCGCACCGCTTCATCAGTACATCTCGTTGCTGCTCTCAGCACTTGCTGCGTGGGCCTGCTCGATCCAATCAGGTAATAGAGAATAAATCATCATAAGCGCATACATAATAAGTTCATATCGATAAGTTGGGTTGTAACCTTTCAAAACAGACTTGTCGGCTTCGGGATCGGGCCGTCCAGATACGCACAGCCCTTCGCATCGCATCCTTTGCCGCTCACCTCGGTGCCCCACCATTTATAGTGCTTGGACGCGCCGGTGTACACCACGGCAAAGTACACGAGAATGGCTGTGATGGCGACGCCTACATCCATGCCAATCGACGTGACAAGGTTGTATTTACGCCACCACGCGGTGTACTTGCGGTGGATGAAGTAGTTGAACAGGAAGGCCGTGACAAACCACGTCGAGAAGTTGAAGCCGGTGACTCCGGGGATGTTCTCGGCTCCGCCGAAGAACAGCACGGGATCGAACTTGCGAATGATCGACTTCGGCTTCCATTTCATGAGAATGAAGTGGCCAATGGCAACGCCGCCGCCAACAAGGAAGAACCACAGGACCCACACGTAGCGTCCGCCGGACGCAAACAGCTCGGATCCGAACAGGCCCCAGATACCTTGCGAGTTGAACATCGTCTTCTGCTTGCGGCACGTCATGTTGTTCTTCGCATTGTCCGTGCAGATGCCGTCGATGTGGTTCAGCAGGAACCAGGTCACCGACGGAGACACGAGCGCCGCCCAGATACCGGAGAAGAACAAAACAGTCATGTAGATCTTGGGCTTGATTCGGAGGTAGTGGCCGACCTTCGCACTCTGTGCCATGTGCATGGCGTGCTGGATGATTCCGAAGCCAAAGGAGTAGAAGTAGAGCAGCTTGATCGGCTGGCCCTTGTACCAGTTCGCAGAGACAATGTAGAAGAACGACGCGATTGAGACATCCGCGTTCGCGCGAGCCTCAACAAGCGACAGCGGAACGTAAAGAACGGTCCCAATTAGCACAGAAACAATGTATCCACCAGCATCGAGCGGGGCATTGTCCCACCCCTCGGTGAACGCGAAGCCCAGGCCCAGGCCAATGCAGTACAGGATCACGTACGTCCACAGGGGCCACGACTTGTGCTTCTGGATGTGCTTGTTGAACCGGTCAGTGTGGTTCTTGCGATCTCTCCAGGGAACGATAACCTCGTCGTAAAACAGCAGTGTGAAGTGCGTGACCACTGCGGCAAAGACAGCGATGCCGAGCGCAAGGTTCATCAGGAAGGCGATCGGCAAGATCGCAGGCGAGTACTTCGTGTACTTGGCCATGTCGAGCTTGTAGTTCTTGTCAACGACCTTTTGGAAGTTATATTGCTTTTTGTCGACTGTGAACACTTTGTTCGTCATTATGGGCATGTGCGCCGTGCTCCAGTGGTTCATGTAGTAGAGACCCGGCATCACGATCCAGATCCAGAACACAAACGAGATAAACATACTCGTCACGGCCGTCATTGGCGTCGTCAACGGGTTATTAATTGAAGTGATCTGCGTCCAGTCGAACGTGAGCGGAAACAGACCGAGGCCGGTCTTGACGCCAAAGACCTGCGACAGAGCTGCGCTGTGCGGCTTGATCCACGAGATCCAGGCACCGATTGTGCTCAAGAACGGCAGAATGAGGTCAGGGAACCAGTACCAAACAAACGAGCCCAAAAACACAATGAGGAAGAACACCCATCGGCTCATTTTCCAGCCATTGGCCACGGGGTTGTCGCGCGAATAAATCGCCTTGAATAGAGCGATACGGCTCAGCATACCGGGCCACACGCGGTCCTCGGGGGTCACAAGAATGTCCCTGAACAGGCCGATCAGCGACACGGACACGATGTAACAGCTCAAGTTGAACAGGATCTGACGGCCGATACCGGTGTTGATCTTAAAGAACTTTGTGTCCTCGATTACAAGGTTGTTCACAAGACCGGCGCTCGTGACAACATTTGTGAAAATAAAGATACAGCCGTGCTCCTTGTAGTTGAACGGTCCCGGGTTCAAATTGAAGCCCATGCCGAAGGGCAGCTTCACCTGCCACGCGGGCATGATGAGGTGCATGAACTGGCCAAGCGGCCAAGTCACAACAAGAATAACAACAACAGAAATGCTGATGCTGGGGAAGCGCATGTTGAAAAACGAGTCTGTTCCGGCAACAACCGCACCAAACACAACGGCTAGGATCCACATACGCAACGTGGACGCAGGCAGATCATCGTCGTCATCGGTTCCGGGCAAAATCGCCTCGATGTCGTCCTCGTTGAACTGTGTGAAATCCTCTCCCGAGCTGTCCGAGCTCGAGTCGCCCGTAAGCCCGTGCTTCTCCTTCGCGTAGATCAGCTGCTCGGCATGCTTCTCTTCGGAGTCGACCTGGCTATGCTGGTCCTGGCTTGATTCCCGGCCATCGCGAAGCTCATTGAGACGCTGCGGATCGCTGGGGAATATGGGCCACTTTGTAAAGTTGAGGGTGAACATGGATGGTAGCAAACCCCCTGAAATATGATGGCACCGAAATGTCTATGAGCTTGCCTAAGTTCCTCGCCTGCCAGAATCAAAAGATCAAGCCAAAAATTATCGGATCGGGCTTACCTCAGTTTTATTAATCCGAAAAAGTCGATCTTATCGAGGGAGAAGTGCTGCCTAGATATAGTTTCCGAGACTGCTCGGGTGTATTATCAGCAAAATCTTTTGGCGAATGACACGCAAGTGCAGTGTGCAGAAATTGCAGAGATCATCGAGATTTATCGGTAACGTGACAGATTTCGGGGCACCGCTGGATGCAGATGGGCTCTTGAGTCCGCATGAGATGATGATCTTGCGGGAAATTTTTTTTGATGGCTACCGGATGAGATCCGGCGGAAAAAATAAACCAGACAGGCGTGACCAGAAAAAGTCGATAATACCACGACGTCTAGTAGCGTGCTGTTTATTGCGAGCTCTTCCGTTGCTTTTCCTTATCAGCGAACGGAGCTATGAGCGCCTTACCACATATTACTCACGGTGGGTTCGTGTACATAACCTAGCCCATGAGTCTCTTGCCTATCATGTGCGTGTCAGTCAACAGGCTGCATTGAGCTAGACGGTGAAAACCGGCGGGATATATCTTATAGATGGAGGGCTGGAACCCCGGTGCGTTAAGTTAAAGCGCATGAATCGCTTGATTCTTTTTTTTCCTGCTCGTTGATGATCAAGATAGTCGGGCTAGCCGTGAACAATGAACTGCCGTTCACCTCAGATACGGCAGCATTCTGTGTAGGGTTTGTGCATAGATGTGTTTAGGGTATGAGATCGAGCGATAACATTCGGCGGTCCCCGAACCACAGTCACGGAAGATCGAAATAGGAGTGGGTGTCAGAACTCGACTTAGATTCGCCGAAGTGGGACCAGGGGACTTATCGCGGTCACCTGCGAACTGGCTGGCGGCGGTTTCCCACCTTTGCGCGGCGCTCACGGCCCGGCGTTCTATAGGTTCGCTGGGTGCGAGCCGACGATATCAGCTTCATCGACAAAGATCCATGTCATATTGCAGACCGCATGCAAGATGACACGAGGCATCGGCTTATTCTGGGCACGGAAGAGTCTTCTCTTCCATCGCCCACTGTTAAGCGTGCAGTGACTAGGAGTGCCGTTCGTGGCAATCGTTGTGTTAGGGTTCACTTACGGCGTATTTCATGCAGCACGTTCACGTGGTGCCAGCACCCTGGCATGCCTTCTGCATCGCTTTCGTACGACACAAATAGAACTTCGGCCCAGCGCGCCGACTGATCCCACTGCCGCCGTCCATGTGCCCGTTCCCTCTGAATGCGCTGAGTTTGTAATTACCTTATTATATACACGTGCACCAATTCATGCATCCATCTATTTATCCGAGCTTGTTCACGTGGCACGGCTGAAACTTGAAAAAAGGTTACTCGTGCCGTGAAACATGAGCCAAGGTTTTCCCACGCACGCGTTGCTGTTGCAGAGCAAAGGTGATCGGTGCTGCCCTCAGCTTGGCCGTGTCCCGTCGGGCTCTCCGAGCCTCCGTGAGTAATGATGCTCACGTGTTCGAGCGATTTAGGCATTTCTTATATTTATTTATATAACACATTTATATGTATGTTTTCGAGAGCAGATAAGTGTGCGTACGTCCAACTGCGGATCGGCTTGCCGATCTGGGTGTATATTTTCAGTATGGTTCCGCTACTTTAGTGTATTTTTGTTGTTCTAGGATGGTGTACGCGTGCACCGTGCACGCGTGTAGGTGCATCGGCGCGCCGGAAGTGTGGTGGGATTAGCGCAAATCGGTCTTAGGTTTCTGAGATCACATCCACTGGTGCGCAGTCAAATGGTGGCTGTTGCCCGCTTCTTAATCACGTATTATATTTAGGTGTTCTAGGCTGGCCTAGGGCTGGCTCGAGCTGTTCCGGTGGTCCTGCCAGGGCTTCTAGCTGTTTTGTTCACTTCGCACTCGGCGGAATATCTCGGAAACACGCCGATGTCTGTAAGGTGATGCTCTTTATATGATACGATGCTTGTACTGGCGGTATGGGGGATTACTACGCTGTATAGGCGATTATCAAGTCGCTTCTGTGCTCTCTTCCGCGGAGAGCATGCAAATGGCATCTTCAGGTAAGGTGTCCGCACACTTCTGGGTCCCGCCCAGGCGCGGGTTTAAGAGCCCTACTGATTTCAGCAGCACAGGGTGCCACCTCAGGATGTGGGTAAGGGCGGTTCCTGCATGATCCCCCGACTGGATAAACGGCTCCCAATTCTGGAGAAGTGGGTCCGCAGTCAGTTCCAGGAATACCTGGGAAGCGAGCGACCGTCTCACGGCAAATGATCGTGCAGATACTACTCCTGTTGCGGGCTCTGAAGTCACAACTATGTCGGCAGCATCGGGCGTCTGCGTGAAGTGGGTTATGGACACGGCCACTGTGTCCAGGTCTTCTTGCAACGAGCCTCGCAGGCCCTCCGGATCTGCTGCGAGTAACGGGATCGTCAGGTCTCGTATGTGCCCGTCGGAGCTAAGTAGCCAGAACCAGTGGGCTTCAGGGAAGGCGAGCATTGCCTGGCGGAGCATACGCAGAGGAGCCATACCCAGCGACTCGGCAGCGGGCTTGCCAAGTGCTGCGAAGTCCTGAACATACCGGGCAAACAATCCGTAGCCGTGGAGATGACAATAGGTCTGGCGTTCATGAAGCACGGCCCGAAGCGCGTCTGCGTGCCCGTATGCGTCCAACGGAAGAACCATGACGGTACTGGGTCCATTCGCGACAGTGGATCTGTACAGAACTTTCCGGCTCGGCCACGACTTGCCGTTGAACACGACTAGCTGCGATGTGCGGAACTCGAGCTGTTTGCTGATGTCGGGAGTGATCGCCTGCGAGTCGACATCAATCACCAGCGAGAACCCGGAGCCTGGGAGGGCAATGGAAACCATTGACCAGCCCCGATCTTGGCATTGCGATCGTGAAATGGCCTCGCTTTGTCTGATTTCGAGCGTTTCTCTTGTTTTGAGGTTCAGCGCGATAAGTATTAAGAGAGCCATGGTGACTGCGACGAGAACCGCGTGGATCGCGCGCTGCGGGAGAGCAATTCGTTCCCTACCTTGGCATAGGTACATGAGTCTGCCACCAAGAGACTCAGTCTTGCCTGCAATGCACTTTGCGGTTCCGATTAGAGTGGCTTGTAGGCGTCCAGGTTCTCAGAGCTGTGTGTGCTCACTACATCATTAATTATAAGGTTGCATACAAACCTTGCCCGGTTAGCACGGAAAGGGCTCATTTTTTTGCATGCTTCTGTGATAATTCAGGACGTCTCAACCTCGGAGGCCTGTGAAATTATCCAGCAGTGGTTTCGAGTTTAAGTCCGCTCAGGTGTGTGGATTTTGGTGCGTGGATTCATCAGAGCAGCCGGCGCTTTGCACCGCCGTCATGCGACATAAATCGTTAATAGCATAATTAGGCAATAGAAAAACTCCTATATATTTCAATCGTATTCCTCATCTTCGGCGATATCGCGGCCCTGCTCTTCTATATGTTGCCGTTTGGCAGGAGGCAGCTCTCCATTGGCTTCCCGCTTCTCGGCGAGGGGCTGCACGGCCGGTGGAATGGGCTTGAGCTCGTGGATTGAGGGCAAGTCAGCTTGGCCGTTTGCTGGCGGAGCCGTGGTTGGAGAGACCTCGGCCGCCTGCTGATCTTGCGCTCCTTGTGGGCCCGGGGCCTGCGCAGGGCCCTTCTCGGCTCCGTTCGATCCGTTCGCGGCCGATTCCGCGGAAACCGGCGAGACTGGCTCGGCCTGGCTTGGCTCGGCAACGGCCGGCGTTGGCTGCGGCTTCTGAGAAGACTGGCTTATTTCCATCTCTTGCGACGTTTCAGACGCGGCATTCTCTGCTGCAGGCGGCGACGGGTTTGCGGCTGGCTGCGAAGGTGTGTCTTTCTGTGGTGATGGCGCCCGTTCTGTCTGTGACGACGGCGGAGCGGCTTGCGGCTGTAGCGCAGGCTGTGCCAGAACTGGCGGGGCTTCCGGAGCCGCTTGCTGGATTATTTGCTGCGCCGCTTGTTGGGCCACTTGCGGAGCTCCGGGCGGCGCTGTTGGCTGGGCTGCGGGCGGCGCTGGCTCGGCTGGCTGTTGCGGCACTACTTGGGCCTGCGGCACGAGCGAAGCTTGTGCGATCTCGGCTGGTTGCGGTAATGGCTGCGCGGCAGGCTCCTGCGGCGACTGCTCTTTCGCCGGTTTTGTGTTCTGGAGCGACTCCTCTTGCCGTTCCTGCTGTTGCAAATGCTCGATGCGCGTCTTGATCTGCTCGTTGTCGGCATCCAGGCGGGCTGCCCGCTGGTACGCGTACAGCGCGTCGCTCGTATGGTTGCTGCAGCTCTCGTAGAGCATGCCGAGGTCATACCAGGCCTCGCTGATATATGGGTTCAGGCCGATCGCCCGTGAGTACGCATCGAGCGCGTCGCGGTACTGCGAAATCTGGTAGTACAGCACGCCGATCGAGCACCAGAACGTTGGATTCCGCGCGTCGCGGTACACGGCTTGCTGGTACGCCTCGTAGGCGCGCTGGTACTTCGACTGCGACATGTAGCACCGGCCCAGCAGGTACCAGCTTTGCGCGTCCGTGGGGTCAGCCTCGAGGCTTCGCGTGAGGTAGTTCAGCGCAGTCTCGTGCTTCCCGTGCTGGTGGTTCAGCCAGCCGAGCTGCTGCAGAACCTTTGAGTGGTTCGCGTCTCCCTTCAACACCTGCTCGTACGCGTTGCATGCCTCATTAAACGACTGCTTCTGTTCGTACACGTTGCCGATCTGGAACCAGATGTCGCTCACGGTGAGCGGCGTTGGCGGGTCCTCCAGAATGTACTTGAACACCTCCAGCGCGAGGTCGAGGCGGCTCTGCTGCTTGTAGATGAGGCCAAGGCGGAAGTAGACTTCAGCGGCCTTCTCGAAATGTCTGTCGATTTTCAAAACCTGCAGCAGTGCCTCTTCAGCATAGTCCAGAGAGCCGTACCGGTCGTACAGAATCCCGAGCCCGTACCAGAACTGCGGCTCAAGGCCCTCGCGGTAGTAGAATGCCTGCTGGTACGCCTGGTAGCTCTTCGGAAGGTCGTCGCCGCGCAGGTAGCAGTGTCCCAGCGCGGCCCATGCGTCGCCGTTGGTTGGCTGGTGCTGAATCACAGCCCGGTACGCCTCGATGGCGCTGCCGAAGTCGCCGACCTGGCGGTAGCACGACGCGAGCGACTCCATGAGCGGCACAGAGAACACATGGTACTTCAGCGCGAGCTCGAGGCACTGCACACCCGTCTGGGCCTGGCCCATGGTCTCCGCGAGGCGGCCAAGGTCGGCCCACGTCTCGCCCGTGAGCTGCTCGAGCTCTCGCTCGAGCTGCAGCTTCGCCTGGTCGCCCTCGGGCTGTGACGGCGGGCGGCCCTGGCTTGGCTGGCGCTCCGGGTGGTGCGGCGGCTGCTGCTGCGGTGGCTGCTGCGGCTGCACGGGGACCTGTTGCGGCTGGTGATGCTGGTGATGTGGATGTTGGTGATGCTGAGGTTGCTGCGGCGGCTGCGGCGGCTGCTGCTGGTGTTGGTACTGGTGCTGCGGCGAGAGCTGGTGCCGTGGCGGCTGCTGGTGCTGGTCCTGCGCGCTCTGCGACGACGTCGAGCCCGATCGTGGCCGCGCGTAGCCGTTTATGTCTGGATTCACCATATACTGGACGTGCGGCGGCTGCATACCCTGCGAGAGCATCCCCACGGGCGGCGGCATCGAGCCCTGCATACCTTGCGGGAGGCTGTGGGCCGGGATCCCCTGGATCGGCTGCGGCAGCGGCGGCATGCCCGGGAGGCCCTGGAGCACCTGCTGCGGCAGGTACGAGGGGACGCCCGAAATCGGCATTTCGCCCGTTCCTGGCCGGTGCGGGCTGTGCTGCTGGGGCTGTGGGGGTTGCTGCGGCTGTTGCGGCTGGTGCTGGGGCGACATTTGCTGCAGATGCATCTGGTATTCTTTAGAGGCCACTTGCAAGGGCACAGAGTAGCCGTGCGGCGTCATCACGAGCGGCTGCGGCGTGTGCACGGCCGGGCTCGCGGCCACCGACCGCGAGACCTGCGCGGGCGACATGTTTGGCTGGCCCCCCGCGTGGCCCTGGTGGCCCTGGTGGCTCGCGTGGTTCGCGTGGCTCTGGTGGCCTTGGGCCTGCGCGGCTTGCTGCTGCTGGTGGCTTGGCAACGGCGTCGAAATGTGCCCCGGGGACCGGTCGTGCTGCACGGCCTGGCCGTCGGGAGCCTGCATTGGCTGCGCGTGGTGCGAGGCCTGGAGCGCGGACTGGGGAGGGGCCGGCGCGTGCGGAGGAGGCCCGCCACTGTGCCCCACGCTCTGTGGAACGCTCTGTGGGACACTTTGCGGGACCCCCTGTGGTCCATTTTGCGGAACGCCCTGGGGCACGCCCTGGGGAACACCCTGCGGAGTCGTGCCTGGGGGCATGACGAGACCCGCGACTTGGTGACCATTCACGACGTGCGGCGACCCCTCCGACTGGGGGATCGCGGAGCCGGGGATTGGCGGGAGGTGGCCTTGCCCGTACTGCAGATACATTGCGGGAATCATGTGCATTGGAGCCCCTACGGGGACGGGGCCAACAGATGTGGCCATCTGCTGTGGCACTTGTCCGTAGTTCGACATTTGGCGCGTTCGCACGCTAGTTCTCTATGACGTGTGACGGCAAATGAATGTGTGAGTTGCCGAATTTGTTGCGTCGCCCTCGATAGACGATATGCTTACAAATACGAGTTCCCTAGACGTGCATAACCCTACGTCTGCAATATGAAGGCTAAAGGATGACGCATTAGAAGTTGCCCTACCGCTTAGCTGCGCTGACCCTTACCTACAATCCGTCCTTACCCTTTGTCTCGAGAGGGGGTGGAGTCCTGGTGGAACCCCTGGTGGAACTCCTGCGTTTAAGCTGGGGCTGCACATAGCGCATGTGGGTACCCGAGTCCATCGCGGGGTCAGCGGCGCAGCTCGATTTGGCGGTGTTCGGGAATTTTTAGCGAGCTTGCGAGAGTGGGTGCGATGCAGGTACGCCCGGCTCCGTCTCAGAGAGATCCAGCGCACGGCCTCCTTTATTTCGCCGTTCCTATGCGGCTTGCTTTTGCAGGCCACCGGGCCCGAGGACGCGCGGGCCGGCTCGCTCACGCTCGCTCACGCTCGCCAGGCGCCTGGATACGGTTTGCCGTTGGGAGTTGTGGTGGGGCATGCGGGCTCGGATACGACCCAGTATGCAGTTTGCGCCTGCACGCACGCTTGCTCACGCGCAGTTTGCGGTTAGGGTATAGCTGCGCATGCAGAGTCGCGGGAGTTTATTCCCCTGGAGTGCATGCGCACGCACACACTGTTACATCCTCACAGCCGCCACCCCGACGTCACCGCCGAGCGGCTCGCGCACTCCGTACCACATGTGGGATCACGTGTCCTGTTTATAGCCGAGCTGCCGGTCTCAAAAAATAATGCGCGGCCGGCTGTGTGCATGGCAAGCGCAGCATCTTCCGGTGGGGGGGACAAAGAAGCATAGTAGTCAAGTCCCGTAACGGAGGCCCAATTCCCGTGGCCACCGCGGCGCACAATATTACACGGGGGGGCACGATCTCAGCCTGAGCTGGTTCTGCGCGCGAACTGCGAACGTTAGTCTCTGCGCCTCTCGTGTGGCCACGGAACAATTCGAATAATAAACCCTAGACCAGATGCACGGCTGACAGGTCGGCCACGATGACGCACCAGTAAAATCAGCGCGATGGCAGTTGCGCAATAGCGGACCCCAGCAACAAATGCACGCAAGGTTGCTTACCCTACGCTTGCTGCCCTCACGCCGCCCCCAGGCTGGGGTGCTGCAGCACGCGCGTTCTACTCACCGGTCGTTATCGCTGCGATTCAGGGCAGTGCACTGCTTCCGAGATCGCGCGCGGGTGCGGGCAGTCCCACGCCTCGATCAATGCTTTGTGTAGCTCCGCGCGCACTCCACTAGCCGCGGATCCAGTGCACCTCACACGCCCCAACCAAACACAATAAAACACAACTTGAGCTTGAAATACATAGATTAAAATAGACGCGAGCGAATCAGTTTCCGAATTTCCCGGTAGATATTTTTGGCCGACATGATTCTTTATTTTTAGAAGCCGCGTTCCTGCCGCACTGTCTCATGCCGCATGCCTCAATCAGCCGCATGCTAAAATAGCCTGTGTATGTGTATCGCGCTGGCCTCCCGCAGGCCTATTAGTCCCTACGCCTGATCGCCCGCCGCCGCTTCTCCCTCTCTGCCCCTGGCTGAGGCCAACATCGGTCCACGTGATCCGATCCACCATACGTTCGACCGCTAGTCTCAAAAACCTCTGAAATTTTCCAACCAGAATCGGCGTCTAAAATGCTGAAAATCGGCGTTTTCAGCCACGCTGCGCAGGCTGCGCGGCCCTTGGCGCGCCTGTTTCATGCAGCGGCGCCGCTGGCCGTGCGCCAGAAGCATCTCCGGCGCCTGAACCGCCTGCACAAGCACTGGGCGAAGCAGATGTTCAAGGCCGAGGAAGAATGGGTGGACCCCGTGCTTGGGCGGCCGGGGAACGCCTTTCTCACGCGCGTGAGGGCGCTCATAGGCCAGCCCGAGAACCAGATCGGGCTGCTCGAGCCGGAAACGACGTCGCGGCTGCTGTATGGCGCCGAGCAAGCGCTCAGGTCCGCACCGGCCCGGAGCTCGGTTTCCGACGAGGACTTCGAGGCGCTGAGCAAGCGCACGGAGTCGCTGAATGCCGATCGCGAGGCCCTGAAGCGCGAGGCCGTGGCGCGCATCACAAGCCTGCAGAACTCGAACGCCCAGCAGCAGCAGAGGCAGGCGACGGCGCTCGCCCGCGCCGAATTCCAACGGTTCGAGGGCGACACGGGTAGTCCGGAAGTGCAGGCCGCGATCGCGACGATCCGGATCCAGTTCGTGGCTGCGCACGCGAAGGAGGCCAAGAAGGACGTGCAGACGAAGCGGCGTCTCGAGCATATGGTGCAGATGCGGCGCAACATTCTGCTCTATCTCAAGCGCAAGGACCCCCGCCGCTACATCTGGGCCATCGAGAAGCTCGGGCTCAGCGACAGCAGCGTCAGCGCCGAGTTCCACATGAGCCGGCAGTACCTCTGGCGCGTGCAGTTCTACGGAGACCGCACGCTGCCCCTCAAGAAGACCGTGCACGACACGAAGAAGGCGCGCGAGCTCAATGCGAAGCGTGCGAAGGCGCAGCGGTACCTTGCGCAGCACGATCCCGAGGCGCTCATGCGTACCTAGAAGCGCAGCCCCAGTCGATCCGGCCCCCGGTGCCGATCAGAGCCGATCAAAGCCGGTCAGAGCCGGTCAGAGCTCCTTTGGTCCTTTGTGGCCATTTATGCTGAGGCCTCACTGCGCAACTGCGTCGAGCCGAGCTCGCCGCGAAGCATCATGCGCACTCTGCTGTACATATCCCGGCCTGCAGGCCGTATTTAATCGAATAGTACTATTCAAGACCAATTCACCACTTACTATCGATCTCTGATTCGTCTCAGTGGTCCCGATCTGATCCTCCCTGGTTGGCCCAGGCCCGTTCGACTTCCGGTGCCGGGGCCCCACATCTGGCAGATCCGGCACCAAATTTGTGCTGCATAGCAGTTCCACATCGCGGACTCGGACGAATGCATTGGTTCTAATTGCCCCCGCTTATAACCCCTTGTTTCCGTAGCTTCCAGTTGGTCGTGACAAGCTCGGCCAATCACCCACCGCAATCACAAAGATCCTCGAGAACTGCTCAGTGCGCCAGAGCACAATCGTAAAACTACCAGAGACTGCAGCGCTTCGATGCAATTGCATACTCGTGAACCAGCTGCTGCTGTCTTCACGTCACTTCGTTTGGCTGCTCAGTGCAGCTTGGCAGAACACAAAACCGCCAGGGAGCAGCGCTTTGGCGCAATTTCCGACTCGCGAATCAGACGCGCGGAGCTGTTGTGCTCACCTCACTTCGTAAATCTTCGCTGAATTTGCAACTGCACCCAGATCGCAAATCAAATCCGTTTCGGAATAATCAACCCCATTTTGGTATGACCTATTTTGGTATGGCCCATTTCGGTATAAGCCCATATTGTTATAAGCCCATTTTGGTATAATTAGATGCGATATATAAATGACAATAGGGAGAATCCCTGTGTAACGGTACATGCGCTATGTTCATTCGCGTTCCAGGAACTCCTTGAGCGGGCCACCGACGTGCTCGAGGTCTAGCAGGAACGTGTCGTGGCCGTAGAGGCTCTGTTGGAAGCCCAGCTCGTGGTGCTCGATGCGGTCGTTGTGCGGGTTCGCCTGCTTGAGCACGTCGTATATCTCCTTTTGCTGCCAGCTCGGGAACAGGGCATCGGACTCGACGCCCAGCACGAACACGGGCAGGTGCGCCATCGGCTTCATGCCCTCGACGAGGTCGGCTATGCTCGACTGCTTCACGGCCGCTCGCGGCTTAGTCTGGATCGGGGTCTCGGGCAGGCACAGCTCGGCCTGCTGGGCGTCCGGGGTCGAGCGCACGCGGTCGCCGATGGCCGCGCGCGCCCGGTCGTTGTCGGCGCCGAGATCGAAGATGTCCATGGCCTTCGACACGTAGAGCAGCGAGTTTGCGTCGTACTGCAGGCAAAACTTCTCGCCCTGGTGGTCGAGGTACGTCTCGATGAGGAAGTCCGGGCACAGGGCCGGGACGGCGTCCGGGTCCATGCGGTCGCGCGAGAAGCGCTGCTCCCACTCGGGCCCGCTGCGGTACGTGATCGTGGCGATCTCGCGCGCGAGCTTCATGCCCTGGTGCGGCGGGACGCCGTCGTAGTAGTCGCCGCGGTTCCAGTGCGGGTCGTTCATGAGCACCTGGCGCTGGACGAAGCGCGAGGCGATCGACGTCGGGTGCGAGCGCGCGCAGCCCGAGATCGAGGCGACGCGGCCGACGCGGTCGCTGAACGCCGTCGCAAACGCCAGGCTCTGCATGCCGCCCATCGACGAGCCGACCGAGGCGTAGAGCTTGTCGATCTTGAGGTGCTCGCGCACGAGCTGCGCCTGCACGCGGACCATGTCGTGGATCGTGATCATCGGGAAGCGGGCGCCGTAGCGCTGCGTCGTGCCCGGCACGAAGCTCGACGGGCCCGTGCTGCCGTAGCAGCTGCCGAGCACGTTCGTGCAGATCACAAAGAATTTCGACGTGTCCAGCGCCCGCCCGGGGCCGATGAACTTCTCCCACCACCCGACGTTCTCGTTTTTTGCGTGGCTGCGCGCGTGGCTCGACGGCGACAGGCCCGTGTGCAGCAGGAT
Organism: Starmerella powellii; assembly: GCA_030568915.1. Taxonomy (NCBI): domain Eukaryota; kingdom Fungi; phylum Ascomycota; class Dipodascomycetes; order Dipodascales; family Trichomonascaceae; genus Starmerella; species Starmerella powellii. Next base: position 639,778 of record JAJMJE010000003.1, on the reverse strand, counting down.
GGCGTTCGACCTGTCGGCGTTCAGCGTGCCCCAGGTCTCGTACGCGATCTCGACGCCGTGCAGCTGCTTGCCGAAGTCGAGCGCGAACGCGCCGGGCACCCTGTACACCTCGTAGCCCGTGTTGCGGGCCGTGTACTGCGGCTCCGGCCCGGACTCCTGGATCGACACCGTACGCTGCTCGGCGCGGTCCAGACACGGGAATTGCGCCTGGCCGAGCTCGCTCACGCTGTACGCTCGTCTCGCCGCCGCCAGCCGCCTCAAACCAGGCCCGAAGCCGGGCCTCAGTGCGCCACAACTGATGCGGATCATGGAAAGGCCATCATGTGATGTGGCACTAATTAATCACGTCACGGCACGAAACGGCTCGCGCCGAGCGCGATCGCAGATCAGACGGCGTAGAGGCTCGCCGCAATCGGCGAAGCCAATGTATTATATACTGACGAAGCATCTGTCGCAAACGCTGCCAACGCCATTGACGCTGGACTGCCCCCGCTGGACTGCACCACCGCTGGACGGCACTGCGACTCGGCCGCTAGTCACCGCGACGCTGCTAAACTGCGATAAACCACGCCATATACTGATACGCCATATACTCCGAGATGCGAAATCCTTATTAGTGTAGCCATTCAATGCCGTCGTGCGTCACGCTAACTGCGTCACCGCGAACTGCGTCACCGCGAACTGCGTCACCGCGAACGTGCGTCACCGTGCATCAACGTTCTAACGTGAACCACCGGGTCACCGTGAGCACCGTGCGCTACCGCGCATTCGCCGTAATAGCCAACCTTCGCCGTTCACTCCGATCCGCGATGCCCTAGATATGTGCTACGTCGGGTAAGCGGGCCACAGTTGTAAGGCTCGTCACCGCATTTCCAGTCCACAGAGCTCCTGTTCGCATAAAATCCGCGTACATTTCGAGCGCGATCCGCCCCGAGCGGTGCTACGCAGGATAATGGCTACACAGGATCCGCGATGCCCTAGATCTGTGCGTCAGGGACGCTTAAGTTGCAGGTGCAGGGGCTTTCACCGCATTTTCCAGACCACGGAGCTCCTGGTCGCATAAAATCCGCGTACAATTCGAGCGTGATCCACCCCGAGCGGTACAATTCAGGCCCATTCCGGCGCCCTGAGCGGGCACGGCTGCACAAGATAATGGTAGCCGGCCGCCCTTCAATCTTAGCGAGGCGGGTGTGCGCGCCAATGCTCTCGCCCTCTTTTTGCGCTTTCCGCGGCCTCGCTCCTCATTGGGTCGCGGGCGCAGGCTGGGCCGCGGGCGGATCGGCGGTCTCGCCGGTCCACTTCCGGAAGAACCCGTCCATCAGCAGCTGCGCAACCTCGGCCTTGGCAATCTCGCGCCGGAACGCGGGCTCCTTCAGCAGCGTCAGCATCAGCAAACAGTTCGGGTACACGATGTACTGCAGGTGCGGGAGCTCGCGCCAGTACTCGAGGTACTCGAGGTAGCGCAGGAACTCGGGGCTGTCCAGGTACTTCTGCTGCGCCAGAAAGTGCACGTACATCGGGTTCGCGAGGCCTTGCACAAACTCAAGCTCGACTTCCCATCGCGTCGGCGGCGGCCCGTCCTCCGCCATGTTAAGAGCCTCGTATTTCGCCCTTGCCCCGCTTCCACGCTGATCCTCAGATACTGCCGTGGCCGAGCTCGCATAACCGCCTGTTGCCAGCTAATTGCCGCGCCTGTTTCGAACCGCGAGCCGTTTTCCAGCTCCTTCCTCTGCCTGCTTTCCGCCCACTCTGTATCTCCCGCTCTGCGCCGCGATCCGCCGCAGCCCGCTTTGCTCCTCACACCCGCGCGAATCCCCATGGACCCGACTCTAATTGGCTACTCTGCGTCCAGCAAGACGCGGTTGCTCACGCCCGAGCTGGCTCACGAGATCAGCTCGCACCTCCCTGAGCGCATGCAGCTGCGCCCCGAGTGGAGACTGAAGTACAGCCTCGAGCAGCACGGCGCCTCGCTGCGCACGTTCTACGGGCTCGCGCTGCCCACGCCGGGCGACCACCACCAGCACGGCTACGTGCTCGTCGTGCGCGACGGCAAGGGCGGCCTGCTCGGCGCCTACACGAGCGAGCCGCTGCGCCCCAGCGACGGCAGGTACCGCGGCAACGGCGACTGCTTCCTGTGGAAGCTCGGCGAGCGCGGCCAGGCCATTGCCTACCACTACACGGGCGAGAACGACTTCATGGTATTCTGCACGCCGCACTTCGTGTCTTTCGGCGGCGGCGACGGCCACTATGGGCTCTGGATCGACGACAGCCTCGAGAAGGGCGTCACGTACCCGTCGCTCACGTACAACAACGCGGTTCTCAGCGCGCAGGGCTCGAAGTTCGATGTGCTTGCCGTCGAGCTCTGGGAGATTTGATCTCAGCGCTTGCGCTAATCCACCGCGACTTGACGCTCTGTAGACACTGCCAGGGCAGCCATGATGCTCGCCTGTCTGTGCTGATCCACCGCGACTTGGCGCTCTGTAGACACTGCCGGGGCAGCCGCGATGCTCGCCTGTCGATTCCGCGGATCAATTCGGGGAATTCGGCGTCTTACCAAGGGCGCGAGAACTTGGCTGTAAATCATCGAGGGATACTCTGCATTCGCGGCTCCAATGTGCTCTTGTGGGTGACTCGTAGCTCCGGTTTTATTGTCTGTGGAAGTCTAATCTCTGGCTACATACTGCTGTCGACTACAGATCATCCGGGTGGGCACGATTCTCGTGGTGCTCGCCCATAGGCTACAGTGACCATAATATCGGCGACGCCGAGCTGTAAGCTATGGCTACATAATGCCCCTCGAGCAGACACAGCCGATCTGGGCGCTCGACTCGTGCACTCGCAATTGCTGCATTTTCCCAGCTCCAGCCTTTTTTGCTATCTAACATTTTGTTACCTGGAAATTTAAGGGCACTCGTTCCGCATTCGACTTGCCACGGGCATCGTGGGACTTTTACAATGGCTCGTGCGGCTGATGTGGGTATGGATATCGGTAAACGTCGATCGTACCGAGTTCGCGCGCCGCCGCCTTTCAGTGCCGCTTTTAGGTGCCGCCTTCAGGTTCGGGATTCGATGCGTTGGGCAGAGGGATCGAGCTCGTCTGCGCGCATGATCGTTTATCCGTAGATGCTCGCATTCCGGTTTTCTGTGGGGGGCGAACGTTCGCATCCTCGCGAGCTTGCGGTGTGTGCGAATGCAATTTGGGCCGGTGTCGAGTTCCTCGAGCTCCAATGCTCTGTGTATATGAATTACGTGCTTATCTGTGTACCTATCTTGTTACAGGAGTTGCTGTGTGGCCACCGGCTGCTGTGTCGCTTTTGGTAAACTGCATGGCGGCTTGCATAGCAAATATGCATGGCCTTGGGGTGGGGTGCAGAATAAGCGCGTAGCAACATGATTCACCGGTCCCAATGTAGCATGTACGCTCATTTATCCGTGACCCCGCGACGGCACAAAATGAAAACGCGGCGCAGCTGTCTGTGAGTGGCTTGCAGTGCCCCCTGCGGACCCATGGATTCCCTCTAATTGCCTCGGGCTGTTTTCGTGCTCGTCTACGATACGGGCCGCGGGGCTGTCCTGCGCGCCCTTGCACCATAAAGCATCGACCCCCACATACCCTTGCCGTGTTCCTCGCCCGCATGCAGGCGCTGAGGGGATGCGCTATGAATAGTCCGTGCCCTGGCGGATCAGGCGGGGACAATTTGGCTGGCGCTCCGCTTTCTTCCGTGTAAATTTCACGTATTTCACGCGCGCCGCCAGCACTGCAATCAATGGCCCGGACCGTTGAGCCAGCCAGGACCATGCAGCTGCGCGACAAACTCGTGCCCGCGGCCGCGCCCGAACCGGCCGGCCAGTATCTGCAGCTGTGCCTGTGCTACCCTGCAGCAGGAAAGTCGTGCTCTTTTGTGATCCACCAGCTCGAACGCGGCCTCGCAAAACTCGTCGAGCTGCTCCCGTGGACGGCCGGCCCCGACGGCGCAGTGCCCATCGTCATCAAGATGTCGTGCAGGCCCACGTATGGCGAGGTCACGGACTCGTGCTTCCCTTTCCGCTGGCTCGGCGAGGAGGCCATTTCCCCGTTGCCGCCGCCGGCCGCAGAGCCGCTGCTTGTGCAGATCAACTTCATGCCCGACGGGCTCGGCCTCGTCTTCTGCGCGCACGAGTCCGTCATGGACATTGCGCGCATGGGCCTTGTGCTCGGCCTGCTGCACGGCCTCTGCGTCGGTGCCGACGTCAGTGCCGCGGAGCTGGCTGTCGCCAGCGTCGGCCGATCGCTTGTAGAGCTGCCGCGCACCCGCGTGGCCGATCCGCCGGCAGACTCCGGCCCGCTTGGCCAGTGGTTCTACTTCTCGCTTAACACGCAAGATCTTGCGCCCACAGAAGACATTGTTGCTGCTCTTGTGTTCAGGGCCGTTGTGTCTGCCAAACAGCGCGCTTATGATTGGTCACCGTCGAGACCAGTGGTTCTTGCGCGGATCGCGAGCCCGAGCGTCGTCGGCAGCCTGTCAGTGGAGCCCAGAGACACTGCCGCGTTTGCTGCGTCCACCGTCGACGAGGTACTGGGCATGCCCGTCGCGGATTTGGCAACGCGTCTTGCTGAGCGAGGCACGCCGCTCCCAAACGCAGGCGCAAGCGACCTCGTGCTCCGCAGCTGGCTGCAGCTAGATGCATATGACTGGTCCTTCGGCCTGGGCCAGCCCACGGCCGTGCGCGTCCCGAGCTCGGCGCCCCAGCCCGGCATGGGGTACATTCTTCCTCAACGGAAGGACGAACAGCCCATTGTCGGGCTGTGTCTGCACTCCCGCGAGGTGGACGTGCTGTGCGCGGATCCGTTCTTCAGCGAGCGTGCTCGATTCATTGGTTAACATGCATGTGGGCGTCACTCGCATCTGATTCATTAGTTAACATGCATGCGGGCGTTGCTCGGATCTGGGCCTAATGCGGTCGGAGCTGGGTGCGTGAGCCCCGGTCTTCTTCGCCAGGTGGAAATGTGTACATATGGATTTTCCGCTAATCTTAATCTGCTAATGTGTCTCTTCCTAGGTAGTTTGATGCATTGTTTGATGCGTTTGCGGGTTGTAGCTAGATCGGTACTCAATGGCTGTGCCGCGGCACGGACGCGCGTCGTAAATGGCTCTTGATGTGCTTGAAGGCTCGCAGTTCATTGCGCAGTGTAGATTGAAGGCAAGTCTTTGCCTCTAAATACTATGTACACTTACCTCCACTCGCTCGATCTGGGTATACAGTCCATTTAAGCGACGTAGTCGCGGATCAATTCCAAGCATACGTACGCAACCAACCAATAGAAATAAATCAAACGAAACAAATGTGCTTAAGTATAATCCTCTCTGAAAACAACAAGGGACTCGGCCTGTGCGAACTCGATAGGCGAGCCAGCCTTCTCCTTGGCCACGAGACGCGAGACACGGGTCCTGAGCCACTCCACGTTCGCCTCCGTCTTCTTGAGCAGCGATTGCCACTTCTCTTGCTGCTCGGAGCTGTTCTTCGTAGCCGCTTGCAGCTCCTGCAGCTGCCGCGCCAGGTCCTGCGTCACCGCGTTCAAAAGACCGGAGTGCTGGGTCTCCACGACCATCGCGCGGTCCAGAGGCAGAGGATCAAAGGCACGCTCGATCTGCTCCGCCACCTTGACCTCGCTTAGGTCCTGAATCGCCGCCACCGAGGCTGCGGAACCGGCATACGAGTCGCTATCGCTATCGCTGCTGTCCATGGCAACAGAACAACCCTAAACACCGATCATCCTGCCACAAAACCCCGGCCTCAACAGCCACAAACTGACAGCCACAAACCGACAGCCACAAACCGACAGCTACAAACCGACAGCTACAAACCGACAGCCACAAACTGACAGCCAACCGACAGCCACAAACCAGTAAACGCAAAAGAATTTCGAGGTACACGCACGAAACGCCGCAAACACATACACACAACCAACACTTCTAGGTCCGGTAAACATAGTTTACACCCAAGCCTTCTCAATGAGCCGACGTGAGCGCCAAAGGGCAGTGACCAGCTTCGTCTCCTCAGTAATGAGCCATATCCAGACAGGAGTCATTGAAATCATTCACATAAAGCCCAAAGCCAAGCGCGAGCACGGCCAAGCGCGCGAATACAGCCCCGTGTCCGTGCCCTCGCTCAACCTGCCCGCCAAACGCATGGGCTCCACTGGATCCACAGAAACAACAAACTCGCGCCCCACAAACGAGCAAGCAGCCAAGAATCACGCGAATATTGTCTGTTCAGGCACGGACGGGCTGCAGACCGGGTGGCCCGGCAGACAAAAGCTGGCTGCTGAGAAAGCATACCTGAACAGCTCGTTGGACGGCCAGGAGCCATCCCTGCTGCGAATGCCAGACTCAATTGCAAACTACGCAGCCACAAACAACTCAACTTCCAGTCTCGAGCATTCAAACTCCAGCGTCGTGGAACACTTGCTGGATGTCGAGCCCGATCTTTCAAGGGGCAGCATCGAGATCCACATAAAGGAGCCGAAGGCTGCTGTCGCAAGAGCCACAAGCGAGCGGAGAGGCTCAATTGTTCTCCAAGAGAGGCCGAGCCCGTGGGCCAGGCTCAATATCTATCGATCGACATCAACTGGATCCACCGCACCCGAACTCGCGGGACCAGACCGTGAAGCACCAGCTCACATACACCAAACACACGGTTGAAAATACCGGTCTACAAAGGGCACAGATCAGCTACTAGAACCAATTGCACACACTCGACACACCTCTCTGCCATATGCAGCCGCCGCTAAGCCGTTCCTGGGCCAAGGCGTGGTTTGAGGATCGTCACGTGCGAATATGGGCTGCAGCCCAAGCATGCGCGGCGGACCCTGCTATACACCAGCCAGATGTCCAGGCTGACGCCGTTTGGATTCTTGTTCGGCAAGAGTCTCAACGACCTTGTCCGGGGGATAAGAAGGTATCCGGATCCCGACCAGAAAACAGAATACCTGAGAGATGTGATCTCCGAGTGCCGCGACGAGGTGCGCAGTCCGGACCTGGACATAAAGAGCACGGCCGTGCTGAAGCTCGCGTACCTCGAAATGCTCGGCTACGACATGGCGTGGGCCGGTTTCCACGTAACAGAGGTGATGGCGAGCCCGCACTTCCAGCAGAAACGCGTGGGGTATCTTGCCGCCATGCAGAGCTTCCGCTCAGACCCAGAGCTGCTGATGCTCGTGACGAACCTGCTGAAAATGGATCTTGTGAGCCAGAACATCGCCACAGTCGGCATTGCACTGTCAGGCCTAGCCACAATTGTGACCCCGTTGCTCGCCGCGGACGTTGCCGACGACATCATGCGCATGCTCAGCCACTCGAAACCGTACATCCGCCAGAAGGCCGTGCTCGCGCTCCACAACGTTGTCCTGCAATACCCAGAGGCCTTGCCAGTTGCATTGCACAGAATAGCCGACCTCCTGGACCAGTCGCAGAGCGACTACACGGATGCAGGCAGTGTATCGGTAATCGGTGCCACAGTGAGCGTGATATGCGAGCTCGCAACGCATTCCGACAACATTGGCGATTTCCTCGAGCTCACGCCGAAACTCTATGCAATTTTCACGACCTCACAGCACAACTGGACCCTAATTAAGCTGCTGAAGATTTTCCAGTTGTTCACAAGGCACGAACCTCGCTTGAAGTCCCGGCTCTTGCCAGCCATCACGGATGTTATGGCGTCCACCGAGGCCGTTTCGCTCATATACGAGAGCATGAACTGTATACTGCTGGGCGGCATGCTTGACGATACTGACTATGGCCTGGGCCACGACATAGTGAAGCACACGACGAGCATGATGGAGCGCAACGATGCGAACCTCACACTCATTGCAACAAAAATGCTGGGATTGGTGGCCGACGTGAACCCGCAGTTTCTGAACAAGTCGGTGGTATTCGAGCTGCTGCGCTCCCAGCAGCCCGACCCAGTAACGCGGAAACATGTGCTGCATCTTGCTGCGAAGGTAGCGGACGACGACACGTTCTTCGACGTCGTTAGCGAGCTAATGAACCAGTTCCATGCGGCAACGACCCCGGACTATCAGCTGGATGTCGCGCAGTCTATCTCACAGATGGCAGCCAGCCACAATTACGAGTTCGTGCCGGATTTCCAATGGCTCATTGGCGACGTGTTCACAGAAATCTGCGAGGAGGTGGTTTCTGAAGAGCTGAGCACACGGCTTTTGGATATTGCCGTGCGTGTGAAGGACGACAGCGTGCGTGAGCTCGTCAGTGAACTCTGCTCTACTATTCTGCAGCGGCATACGCCTGGGGAGGCCGAAGCTGATTTGATTAACGACTCCAACAAAGCAGATAGCGATGTGGCGATATCGGAGACTTCATTTTTCGAAACCTGCTGGTGGATCATTGGTGAATTCCCCACAACAGCCACGCTCCGAAGCCCCCTCGAATTCATAGCGCGTGTCAGGAGCATCACGCATAGCCGAGCTTCGCCCGCTGTTGTGACATGCGTTGCCAAGGTCGTGTCTAAGCTTGAGGATCCCGATGATGTCGTGCTGGATGCGGCTATTGATCTGCTGACGCCATACTCATTTAGCCTCGATTTCGAGCTCCAAGAACGCACCTGTCAATTTTTGGAACTCCTTAAGCTCGCGCGGTCGTCACCAGACCAGGCAAGTGCGCTTCTTAATAACGGGCTGGCCTCTCTGTTCACAAGCTACGAGCTCACGCCCATTGCACCTGGGTCGCAGAGACGTATTAAGCCCCCAGCTGATCTTGACCTGAGCACGCCGATCGAAGTTGCAGCTGTTCCCAGCCTGGAGTCTCAGCTCGACTCAGACTCGAGCTCGGAGTCCGAATGGGAGACGCCGGTAGCCGCCTCCATGGGCACCGGCTCATCTGTCACGACCGAGAGTTCGCGGAGTGTCACGCCCGAGGCTGAAGCGAACAAGCAGCTGTATAATCTGACTCTTTTGGACTCGATGCGGAACGATCCGGCGAAGCCATTCAAGCTCCCAAAGCCTGCGAAGAAGAAAGTTGTTATAGCGGCAGATGAGACCGTGGCCGACGACGCCGAAGAAACGAAGCCGGTGTCCAGCCACAAACGCAACTCGTCGCTGTTCAAGTCCGGGTTTCGCGGCCATACAAACCAGCTCGTGGAGCCAGAGGCTCCTGTTTCGAGCCCCGAGCCTGCCCCGGTGAAAGTGAAGCATAAGAAGAAAAAGACGAAGAAGCCTGAGTCGAAGAAGGCCGACAAGCCGGAGCTCAAGAGCCCCGAAACGCCCTCCGAGGCGTGATTGAGCAGTACAGCAGCAGCAGCAGCAGCAGCAGCAGCACTGCAGAGCTCAACAGGGCCATCCAAGCTCATCAAGGCCGTCGGACAGTTCAGCTCAACAGAGCAGTCCGACAGCCCAACGGAGCTGTGCAGCAGGTCAGTCCCGCAGAGCCCAACAGGCAAACGTCGCAGATCAGTCTGGCAGAGCAGTACCGGGCCAAGCGGCAGACTCGGGAAACCCACGCGGCAGGCTCCTTATTGACGTAAGTTTACTTAAATATAGACTGCGTGCATTAGGTTCGGCTTAATCGAACTTGATCTTCTTGGCCTTTTGACTGGAGTCGACGTCCTTGAAGAATGCTCCGTAGAGACTGTGCTCCTTTTTCTTCGTGTGCGAGCCGAACTTCATGAGTTCCTCGGGCACGTTCTGGCCGGCATCGCGAAGAACGTTCATCAGTGCACCGGCAAGGTGTTTTTCCTGCTCCGTGAAAAGTGTGTGGGCAATGCCTGACTGGCCCGCGCGGCCCGTGCGGCCGATGCGATGCACGTAGTCCTCGACGGTCAGCGGGAACGTCAGGTTGATGACGACCTTGACGGCCGGGATGTCGAGGCCTCGCGCAGCCACGTCTGTGGCCAGCATCAAGCTCGACTTTCCGGTCTTGAAGTCCTGGAGGGCCCTTGTGCGCTGCTGCTGGTTCAGGTCTCCGTGCACGGCGGCCACGGCGTAGCCCTTGTTCGTCAACAGCCGCTCGATCCGCGAGGCTTCCTTCTTATAGAGCGCAAACACGAGCACCTTGTCGCCATTGCGAGCGTATTTGCGCAGCAGATCAAGCAGCCAGCGCTCTTTATCGCGCTGGTCAATGACGTCAACGTACTGCGTGATGCGCTTGTTTGCGTGCAGCTCGTCGACCTCGCCGATGCTGACCTTGACGACCTGGTTGTTCATGAACGTGGACGCGAGCTGGCGCACCTCGGTGGGCCACGTAGCCGTGAACATCACGGTTTGGCGGTCCGCGGCCGGGGCACAGCCCAGAATCTCCTTGATGTCCTGCTCGAACCCCTTTTCGAGCATGCGGTCGGCCTCGTCGAGCACGAGGTACGTGCAGCGGCTGAGATCCAGCGATCCATCCGCAATTAGGTCGCGCAGCCGGCCCGGCGTGCCGACGACGATGCGGAGTGCCGCGCTACCGCGCTTGAGCTGCTGCTGCTGGTCGTACTTCGGCACACCGCCATAGAGGCAGATCGAGCCCAGACTGTTGTTGAACGGCGCCAAAAGCTGCTGGAACTGGTCGTCGATCTGCATTGCGAGCTCGCGCGTGGGCGAAATGACGAGGCACGTTGCGCGCGGGTCCTTCGTGAGCCGCTCGACGGCAGGCACGCCGAACGCGAGGGTCTTTCCCGAGCCCGTCTCGGCAACACCGACAACGTCGCGGCCAGCCAGCAGATGCGGCCAGGTGCTGCTCTGGATCGGCGTGGGTTTCGGGAACTTGGCCAAGAACTGGCTGAGCCGCGGCTGGACGCTGACCTGGGCGATGTCCAGCACAGGATCGAGCGCCTGAAGTCCAGAGGGGACCTCGACAGAGACGGAGTTCGACTCCAAAAAGCTCTTTACGTCTGATGGAGACGGCGCAGCCTTGCCTGGCGCACTGGCAGGCTCAGGCTTGTCACTCTTGTCACTCTTGGCACTCTTGTCGCTCCTGGCGCTCTCTTGCTCGGCAGCATCATCCTCCTGCTCGGGTTTGGCACTCTTCTTGTCCTTGTGCTTCTTGTGCTTCTTGTCCTTGTGCTTTTCGCTCTTGTCCTTCTTATCCTTGTGCTTCTCACTCTTGTCCTTCTTGTCCTTGTGCTTCTCGCTCTTATCCTTCACTTCAGTGTGCTTCTCCGCCTTCGCCTTCTTCTCTTTATGCTTCTTTTCGGCGCCATTGACCTTTTCCTTGAGCTTCACGCTCTCATTCGACTCGCCCATTATGAAGGAAAATTTCAGAAACCGAGGTTAAGGGTGTGCCACAACTGCCTCAAAACGGGTATGAATATTGAAATTCGCCGAAACAGGCAAATTACGATTTGGGAAACAACAAAGCACGCAAAATCGAGCTATAGAGCGGGCTTTTCGTGTGTAGATCGGAATGCGGTAGTGCCTGAATGGTGGAGACGCTGCATGGCGGAGACCGTGGGCTGGAGCTGCCTGTAGAGACCGCCCCAGCGGCAACGAGTCGAAGACCCCCGAAACCAGCAACGACGAACTTTTCTCGCGTGCGCACGGCGCCGCTGGGTGCACAGGATCGCCATCGATGCTGCCTTGGGCGTGCCACGTTGGCGCCAGGATCGAGTCCGAGCGGTATCCCGTCGCCGCGCCACCTCAATTTAAGGAGTGCCCAGGCTTCAGATTCTGCATGAATTTCGCGCTGTGTTCTGCGCTGATCGCGGCGCTGGCCCCCGCGAACGCCCAAAAATACATTCTGCATGGCACGCATCGCAGTTTGCCCGCGCAGGCGCCCGAGAACCAAGCGCTGCTGGATCTCGAGCACGCGCCGATCCAGGACACGATGGCCATGGTTGGCGAGGCGTTCACGCAGAACGAGCAGCTGTACGAGGGCCTGAGCAAAATCGTCGAGATGGCGTACTTCTCGACGTACAAAGTCGACCTCAGCGACAAGCGGTGCCCCTTTGACGACGACTCGGCGACGTGCGGCAACCGGCAGTGCGCCATCGAGCCGCTGAGCAGCAGCGACATCGACGACACCCTGTTCAAGTCGCAGTACCTGGGACGGCTGCGCAAGAACAGCGTGAGCCTCGAGGCGCCCGTGGACGCGAGCGGCGAGGACTGTGCGCCGGCGTCCGCGTCGCTCTACGCCTACAACAAAAACCTCGACTACTGCTACCCCGAGGACGAGAGCCAGGAGGGCGTTTGGGTTGACTTGAAGGGTAACGTCGAGCGGTACACGGGATACGCGGGCCCGCACGCGCGGCTTATGTGGAACAAGGTTTACGGCGAGAACTGCTTCGGCTACGGTGAGCCCCCAACATCGGGTGACACCTCGACCACTAATGACGCCCTCAGCTCGCTCGCCGACGTCATGGCGCACCCGCAGACCGGGCCTAAGCCGGACCTGAACATCCCCGACGGCTGCGTGGAGCAGCGCCTGTTCTACCGGCTGCTGTCGGGCATGCACGCGTCGATCAGCACGCACCTGACGTACGACTGGCTGAACTCGACGACAGACGAGTGGACGACGAACCTCGGCGAGTGGGTCGAGCGCGTGGGCTGGCACGAGGACCGGTTGAACAACCTGTTCTTCGACTACGTGCTCATGTCGCGCGCCGTGGCGAAGCTCGTGGGCGAGTACGAGCGCCAGCTGCTTTTCTCGAGCTCGTGCTACACCGTGGACACCGAGGTCCGCGTGGCTCTGCGCCGGCTGGGCCGGCTGCTGCGCACGTCGCCTCTGCGGTCGGCGATCGACGAGCGCCAGTTGTTTGCGACGCCCGAGGGCCGCGACCTCAAGAACGAGTTCCGCGAGCGCGTGCGCAACGTCAACGCGCTCATGAGCTGCGTCGGCTGCGAGCGCTGCCGCCTGTGGGGCAAGATCCAGACGGCCGGCTACGGCACGGCCCTGAAGATCCTGTTCGAGCTCCCGGCCACCGTCGAGGAGGACCCCGAGGCCGCGGCAGAGGTCCTCCAGGGCTTCCGCCGCAGCGAGCTGGTCGCCCTGCTGAACACGTTCTCGCGCATCTCGCACTCCGTGCACGCCGTCCAGCAGTTTGTGCGGATGGCCGAGGCGCAGCTCGTCGACCAGGACTCGATATCATACCAGTGGCGCATGGCATGGCGCGAGACCGTCAAGGGCTTCAAGTTCATTCTGTGGTCGTACGTGCAGTTCCCGAAAACCGTCCTTAAAACGGCTCTGTACTACGGAAGCGTCTACTGGTCGCGCTTCACGACTGGCGAGGAGCCGCTCACGGAGTTGGAGGAGCTGAGCCGCGGCTTCCACACCGAGCTTTGATCATCGTAATATGTATATAGCATTAGACTTATTGGCATTGGCCGGAACTGGCTTCGTTTTGCCATGGATCTGTCTCCGTCTCGGGGATACCTTGGATAACATTAGCCGTCGTACAACATTAGACATCAGACGTCGCGGACAATATAAAAGGCGTCTTTAAAGCACATTTAAGCAATGCACAAAGCGCAGTAGTGAGTCTAGGCGGCCGATTGTGCTTGGTAACATCCGCCATTGAAGAGACAGTCCCGCGGCATCGTATTCGTGCAATTCCTGCCGCTGAAGCATAGCCTAAATTCGTGTGCAACATCAGACATCAGACGTCGCGAGCAATATAAGTCGTCTTTAAAGCACATTTAGGTGGTGCACAAAGCGCAGCAGTGAGTCTAGGCGGCCGATCGTGCTTGTTCAGGCGTGATCCGGCCATTGAAGAGACAGTCCCGCGACACTGCATTCATACGCTTCCTGCCGCTGCATAGCCTGAATTCGTGGGCTTCGATCTGATCAGCGGTCCCTGCATAGTTGTGTGTCTGCCGCTTTGCACAGAGGGACCGCGAAAGACCGCGTAAAGCAGCAGGATTAGTCGAGCATTTTCTGGAGCTGCTTCGGCTCGAGCCGCGAGTAGTCGTACTCTTTGCGGGCGGCATCGAACTCCTTCTGGAGCACGAGCAGCTTCTCGACACGGCCGAGCTTGCGCGGGTCGTTGCGCAGCGCGAACTTGAAGTCGTCGACCTTGATTTTCTGTCTTCCCGCGGCGCGCGCCATCCGCGACGCCTCGTGGCAGATATTAAATATGTACTCCTGGAGAATATCCTCGAGCACGCCCACGGTCTCGACGTAGGGGTTATCGACGTCCCCGAATGCATAGAGCAGTGCCTTGAGGTCGTGCGCGAACAGCGGCTGCCTCTGCTTGCGCTGCGGCGGCCTTTTGAACTCCTCAGGCATTCTCCTGTGGTGTAGGTTGCTCCGTGGATGTAGTCTCGTCCCGTAGATGTGGGCAGCTCCGTACACAGCTTAGATTAAAGGGCCGCCCGTGACCTAGCCCTGATCCACCAATGGCTGGCACCGGATGCGCGGCGGCCGTAGGCTAATTTCGGCGCAATTAGAGATTAATTATCTTCAGTTGCCTCCGTCTCGGGCAGAGCGGCCTCACCAGCTGCGGGCTCGGGCTCGGCCTCGGCTGTGGACTCCGCATGCTTCACACCCTTCGACTCGGGCTCCTGGCTAGACGCCTTTGTGGATTCGACCGCCGAGTCCGCCGCGGATTCAGCCACGGACGGGGCCGTCAAGGAATCCGCGCCAGCCGACTTGTCCTGCTCGTCATCCTCGTCGTCACCCTCTTCTTCGCTGTCGTCCTCGACCTCGACGTCGTCGGCCTCGAGCTCGTCGATCATCTCGTCGCGCAGATCCTCGTCCTCATTTCCGTAGTTCTCCTCGTCAGCGTCTCCGTCTACGTCGGGCTGCGCGGGCGGGTACTCCTCGCCCTCCTCGGAGTCCCAGGGGATGTTGTATTTCGTGACGCGCGGCTTCTCGGCCAGAATGTTGCGCACAACATGGTCCAGCGCGACGCGATTTGGCGGACTCTCGCGCAGCTCGTCGTTGTCGTACTCGTTGTTGACGTAGTAGCCGACCTGCACGAACTCGCGGCCGCGGTAGGCGCACGACAGCAGCATCACGGTGATCGACACAAGCTGGTCCTGGGGAATGAGATCCGGCTTTGGCGGGTCGGTTTGGAACACGAAGCGGTTCACGCCCTGCGGAACGGGGCCAACAAGCAGCGAGTCCAGCTCCTGGTCGTACTTGCTGGACTTCGACGCGCCCACATACACGAGCTTCCACTCGAGGTCCTCCTGCAGCGGTTCCAGACACTCGAACGTGATCTCGAACTCGTACGGGTCCATGAACCGCGCCGGATTGTTCAGAACCGTGACATTCAGCAGCGAAACTATCGACATCAGACGCGTAACTTGAAAAGGCCCTAGCCCAGGTAATTTATGCTAATGTGAGCACGATGCAGCTGTAATGGCGATATAATGGCGACGTAAGGGCGATGTACTGGCGAGCGCAGACGAAGCTGCACAGGCAGGTAAAAGCCGAAGTAGTAATATATGCCAGTGGATATAGCTAGAATGAGGCTCAGAAAACATAACTGGAGCCGTAGACTGACCCACTGACACGCGTATACAGCGTGGATCAGGCACCATCGCACGGCGAGACGCAGAAGAGCAACAAACCAAAAGAATATCGCGAATCCATGCAAAGTAATTCAATGCGAAGCCGCACAGAACCACAGCACGAGCTGAGTAATTTGTATTAATCGTTCAATAGCTTCGTATTGAAGCGTCCAATAGGACGCCCGAGACATTAGCTCGTAGCCTCACGGTCAAAGCAGAGCATAATTGCAAGAATTCGCGGATTAGGCATGCATTTGTTCAGACTGAGCAGCTGCGAATGATAGTATCGATACAGATCATAGTATACACGCCATGAACGGCAGATCTACGGAAGACTAGCTGGACTAGCTGGTTCTTATAAACACGCAACAATCACAGCAATGAGAGACACCGAACTGAAATATCTGTCCCAGTGAAAAATACGGATAAAAGGCCAAAGGGCGTGAATTAGATAAGACGGAGATACCGATGAGAGGCAGAGGCTGATAAGAAGGAGACTGATAAGAAGGAGACTGATAAGAAGGAGGGGCCGGTAAGGAGATCGATAAGGAGGCGGCGATAAAGAGAGAGCGATAAGGCCAGGAAAGATAAGAGCAACAAACCGTTGAGACTGAGAACCAGTCAGTATGATAGACACTACGAAAGATCGTACGTTTCAGAGGCCGCTAATGCGCGCGAAATACTTGTGGCTGGGAGAGGCCAGCTTCGCACATCGTATGCGTGATTAAAACATATACACACATATCTAAACTACGAAAGAAGCTGTGAAGCACGAGCCCTGCATATGTAGGGCGCTAGCCACGGCACTGCATCAACGCTCCAGTACATCCACGTAACTCGGCTAGATCCGACGAAGCGAGCCACAAACCGGCAAGCAGATCAACGGGGCGGGACTAAATGGATTGGGCGGATCGGCAACATTGCAACGGGACACGCGGCTCCCCCAAGCGCGTGTTCTAGCCGAGCCGCCCGAGCGCACCGGACTGGCTCGACTGTCATTCGCCCAGCTGGGCTAGGACTGATCGGCACCGTATACGCCATGGTTCTGTCGTTGCCCGAGCATGCGCTGCCGAAATGGATGCTATTTGTGTCTGCCGTGTCGATTTTCAACTCGGTGCAGTGCTACTGCGGAGACCTTCGGCTCTCGCAGCGCGTGTACTCGGCGAAGCCTACCGAGGTCACGCCCTTGAGTAACCGCACCTTCGGCACCTGGACGCTGGCCGTGGCGGTTGTGCGCGCGTACGCGGCCTGGAATCTCACGAATCCAGCCGTGTTCAACATTGCGCTCAGCACGTACCTTATTGCTGGCTTTCACTTTGGCTGCGAGTGGCTCGTGTTCGGCACTGCCAAGCTCGGCAAGGGGCTGCTTGGCCCGCTGCTCGTGGCTTCCGTCACCTCCTCGTGGATGCTCTACACAAAAGCGGACTGGACCGCCTGAGCTGGCCTGGTCGGTACCGTCTGGCCTGGTCGGTTCCGTCTGATCTCGTATATGCACACCTATGCACTCTACATAGTATAAACCACCAGATTACCAGATCGGCGCTAGCTCGACGCTAGCTAGTACCCGAAGCTAGCTGATGCCCGATGCTAATGCGCGACACTGTGCAACGCATGATGCAGCTTGTGCGCAATGCCACTGAACTGCTCTGGATCAGGCTTCATTAAGCGCCATCCATAAGGTGGATCAGGGCACCGACGGCACGGATGGTTCTGCGCGTGAAACTTGTGAAACCGGAACCGTCTGGTCGGAAATATCGACAAGCACCCAGTACAGCTCGAGCACCCAGTACTCGAGCACGCGCTGGTCGCGCCGATTTTCTTTCCGCGGCACCAGGACGAGGCTTAAGAAATGCTAGAAATCTCGATACAGTAAATCTAATGTCAGGTTTTATAGAAAGTATAAATACGCTTTCAGCATATGCTCAAAGCCTTGGAGGCCAAATCCCTCGAGAAGTATGCCTTGGTTTCGACCTCCAAGAGTACGCCGGCCATCGGCGTTACTTTTACTGATAATAAAAGGCGTTTTTTGCCATCTACGGTCAAAAAAATGCAAAAAAACTTGCCTGAAGAGGACTTCCTCGATGCATGTCTAGTGCAAGTCGCAGTGTGCGTGGTGCAGCGTGCCATGGTTGTGCTGCGTGTGCACGGACTTCATTGGTTCGCGGCGACTTGCAGCAGACTTAATCACACCGGGCAGTGTGATCCTAACCGCGCGGGTCGCGTTTTCGCAGCTCGGCCACGAGTTCCGGACCGATAAGGTGTTCGAAACCGCGTGAGCTGAGAACCTCGACCTTGAGGCGCTCCGACGTTGCCGCGATCGTGGCTGCTCGCGGCAGATCGTAGATGAGCGCGAGCTCTCCGAAATAAGAGCCCGGCCCCTGGGTACCGACAACCTTGCCATCAACGATGATGTCCACCGTGCCCTCGTCGATCACGAAGAACTCCGAGCCGGAGTCTCCCTGCTTGATCACTGTGTCGCCGCGGTGGTACGTGACTGGATGAAGGGCGTCAGCAATGCGCAGCTGTGTGGCCTCCGGCAGGTGTGCGAACACGTCAATCGACGCGAGCACGCGCTGCGAGTGGAGGCGCTTGCGACTGAGCTTTGCGACCATGATGCGCTTGAAAGTGAGTCGGTCGAGCGTGTACATGCGGCACGGCTCGAGCGTGCACACGGAGGCCGCGCGCTGCGAGTTGTAGAGCAGAGCAAGCTCGCCAAACGTCGTGCCACTGCTTGCCTCGCCGACGCGCTTGCCGTCGCGAATGAACTCGACGCGGCCCTCGTCAAGAACGAAGAGCTCGTTGCCCTCGTCGCCCTGCTTGATCACAGTGACGCCGAGGCCCTCGCGACGAACCCTGAGCGCCGGCAAAAGCTGCTGCATGAGGTCGTCGCTGAGCTCCGAGAAAAAAACTGTACTGCGCAGCGCCTTCGCGACGCGTGCGTATGCATTCTTGTCTATGCCAGACCGCGAAAGGTTCGGCTCTCTGCCGCTGGGCTTACCGCTGTCGAGGCCCGTGGATGGATTTCGAGAGCCCCCCACGCGTGAAGATGAGTCGTATGCGCCGCGACCAGTGGCGGCGGCGAGATCGGAGCCCGAGCCGTCGACCGCAACCGGCTGGAGCCTCAGCGCGGTGCACTGCTCCTCCGGCCAGCACTCGGCGCTTACCGAGGTTCTGCGGCTGAGGTCGAAGTGATTGGGCAGCGAGTTGTCCATCGGGGCAGCCTCGATCTCCGTGTTCTGGTTCTGCATGAATTTTGAGAATAATGACATCGTGTGATGGTTGTTACACACCTGGGGTGATGCCAGCTAGCAATGAAGTTGTCTTTGTGTTTGCCACCGTGCGTAGTGAGTCGCTTGTGGTTGAATTACAGCAGCAGCGCGTGTGTTGCTTTACGGTCCTCCTTCGTCAAGCCGTTGAACGCCTTCCTTCTCTCTCTCTCCTCCAAAGAATTCCACCGCTGTATCCGATGTCTTAGTGAGTTAGCAGCTGAATCTCCCAAAACTACTCTGCGATAACCCCGTGCGAAATGCTCAATTTATAAAAGAGCCAGTTCTTGGTTGCACGGGAGAACAAAACGCCGTTGGGACCCCAGGAACAGCCGCCAGCCGAAACTCCGCTGACAAACATACTTCGCTAAGGGTTGTCGGTACTTAAGGCCTCCCACCTGTTCCGAACAGTTCGATATAGGGCACAGAACCCTACTGGGATGTAGGCGCGGCTTCTTCGCGCGATTGGCGTGGTAGGCCCTAGCCCTCAAAAGCCTTCGTAAAACGCATCTTCGGCGCGCTCAATGGCTGTGTCGCGCGCCATTACTGACTCAGCCAATCTGATGTCTTATGTCATATATGCATTTTACTCCCACCCAGTGTCCCGTGTCCTCCTGATCGGGGCAGGGGCCCTCAGGGTCGCGGCTACCGACCTGCGATTATGCCGACCGCTGCATCACGAGACCGCCCACTATTACACTGTTTCGACAGGTTTCTAGGTGGATATTCACTCCTCATTCCGAAAGTGGGGGCCCACGAAGAAATTGCCCGGGGTGATCTTAATTTAATTACTGGATCTACATGGACCGATATCTGTAGCACATCACCGATTGGTGCGCGCGTGCGATTGCTAGTAGCCTTTATTTTGTAAAATCCGCGGCTGTTAGGGTATTGTTTTGTTGCTTTTTAGTTCCTGTATTGCTCGCATATACATTAGCCGTATCAAGTAGCATACGACCAAAACGACGGAAAAAACGCGCACAAAAAACGCGCGCCTCCTGCGAGGCGACGTGCCTTAATCGACCGGCCTAAATACGCGCTCGGAGGCTTTATCCAGAATATCAACCGAGCGGCTTCTCGCTTTCCGCACGGGCGGCTCGGGCCCATATTGCCGTAAATGGGTAGAAAACCCGTTAATGGAGGCCGCACCTAAAATCGGGGTAGGGTTGTATTCCATACGCACCCTCTGCATGAGGCGTGGAACATTCGAAGCTCACTCAGAGAGGGTCGGTTCGCCGTACAGGGCAAGGAAGAACGGTGGGTGGTGCTGGCCTGTTTGGGAAAGAGTTGCCGATGCTGGAGACTCTGGATCGTATGGGAGCACGGAAAATACCCGAATGGGAGGACCGCACGAGGCAGACAGTCTTGTCAAACTTTGTTCGGCTTCCTACATATAGTTCCACGGTTTCTGCCACCGGCGACTCATTCCAATGCCGCTCCTCGCGCTGCTCGTCGTCTCTACCCTAGACACCATATCATGGCTCCATCACGCCCTGCACGAAGTCCCCCACAGCCTTCGGAATCAGGTCGCCCCGCAGTTCCGCAACCTTCGGCGAGCCACACCAGCTGTTCCTGCCGCGGCTCCCAGATATCGCAAATCGCGGTAAGTGCGGCGCCGGAAATGCCGTTTTCTTATTGGCAGAGAAAATAAATAATAAATAATAATGCATCGGAGCCGCAGCTCATAGTGAGCAACGCCGCACCGTGTCTAATTACCGAGTCCGCGCATACCCCGAGATTCATGTACCTCCCATAATAGAAAATGACGCACCTCGTCGATTTGGATATGTCACAACTGTGCAAATGATCTTGAAATGAAATTCGAGGTCGCCGATTGAGCGCGTGACATTAAGTGGGCGCGCATCGCGCACCGTCGTGATTCCCTGTCCTGAGGACTGCGCTGAATCGGAGCGTCGTTAAGTGCACCGCCATTGAGCTCACACAGCCATTGAGCTCACAGGGATCCACTGCTTACAGGAATGGCACAGATTCGCACGTAAAAGAAGCGCACAGCGCCTGGCAGAAACAAGCATGAAATACACAGTGACAAATGACACTAACCCTGTATGGCCCGATGAAACACAGATCGCGCTGATCTGGCTGGGCGCTGGGCGGAATTGAGCATGCTACACTGGAAATGGCAACCAGTACTGGCTGGTTTGGACGCTCTCACTCCGATCGGCGTTAAAATGGACCCTGGTCTCAACCCGGCACTCACTGCTTCAATTTCGGCAGTCGTTCGTAGGCATTCGGCCTCCTGTGCCTGTGCCCATGCGAACAGTGCTCTCCGGCATCTGAATCTGAATCAGATTCGCTGCTCGATGATGGATCGCTCAGCTCCTCCTCACTAGACTCGTTGAACTCTTTCGATGGATGGAATATGCAGCATATCTTGGACTTCTTACGGTTCAGGTGCTCATTGTCGACCGTATCGTCGGTCCAGCTCACGCGCGCTCTTGGCGGGCGGTTCTCGACAAGATCGGGTTCGGGGGATCCCAGGAGCCGCAGCCGTCGCTCCCCCTCGATCCTCTGCTCTTCCGTACGGGTCTCGGATCTCTGGTTTTGCGACACCATGAAACTTGCCGGCGATCCCGCGTGGCGATGTCGCCCATGTGATAAGTCAGCCGGACGCACGAGCATGACTCAGACGAGCCCATCATTTCGGATAAGCAAGTGCCGGTTCATACCGGAGCGCCCAGTATTCGCCCAGTATTCCACGGAACCGCCCAGGTTTCGGATGGAAGGGCCGCAGGCACCGGATTGTGCAAGCCGTGCGTTCCGTGGATTCGGGTTCTGGAGAAGTCCAACGGTTTCTTGCTGCAGAGCAGCTTTATGCGCATCCGGGCCGATCTGCACGACGGGCGTTGATCCAGTGACAAGGACTTGAATGCGATGAACTAGGCCATGACCAGTAGAGCATGGCCAGCACCAGCTCGTAAATCTGGATCAACCCGCTTTTCTTACTCGACACCGCTTGCATAACGGCACCTGTGTGCATCGGCGCGTGCTTAATTAAGGTGCTCTTGCAGAGTGCCAGCGGCCGGATAGGTCACAAAGTTGCTTAATTTAGGCATCATGAACATGCGTGTAGGGAAGCGCAGTCAATCTCGCATCGACAAACCTCCCGCGCACATGTTCTGAGCACAGCCGTTTTTTCTGAATTTCCTCGAATTACTTGCAACGATGCCTGTGCCAGTGAGTCGCCCGACCCGCCCATGGAAGTGGAATATTCCGAACCCTGGTTTGGCGGCTCTCGATAAACCAAGCTTAGAGTGGGCAGGCCGAGAGAGACGTAGATAACGGAGCATTGGCAATTTAAGCTTGATCGTTCAAGTTCTAAACTTCAACGTTGGGCTCGAATCTCGCACTCAAAGGCTTTGCAGTTCGTAATCATATAATACAATTTTTCGACAATGTCCCCGACTTGAGCCTTTGTCTTCCCGACTGAGATTAATGAGGTGCCGCCGGATCTGGCTTGCTGCCTACTGCAGTATGATACACTCAAAGTATTCGCTGGAAGAAAACCTTGCCGTTCGCCGTTCGTTCCTCGCCAGTTGCTTCTTCCGATCTGTTCGGTCGCTCTGATCGATCTGCCCATTCGATCTGTTTCGAGCAACAAGTCTGACAGCTATGAGGCTTTAGTGGAGCTTTGTGGTCTCCATGAGGAAATCCTCGAAGGCGATCGTGACGAACCCGTCCCTGTCTGTATCATACTTCTTGAACGTGTCCGTGATAGACTTGATACTGATACAGGACTGCACAAACATGTCGAACGACATCGCACGCTGCCCTTGCCTGTTCAGTTTCGAGCCGGACGTGAACATGAACCTCACGCACGGCGCGCTGAGCGTGTACCCGAACGCCGCCAGCGCCTTCGAGAATTCCTCGAAACTGATGTTGTCATTACGGCTCACATCAAAGCGATCAAAAACTTGCCGCCAGTCGTGCAAGTATTTCCACAGCTGTCCGAACTCAGCAAAATAAATAGCGCCGTCTCCGTCTCTGTCAAACATCTTCATAAGTAGCCGTACAGTGTGCGAGTCGAACAGCGTGTAGTCTGCATTCACAAGGGCCTTCGACAGCTCGCGCTCGGTTAGGTACCCGCGCTTGTGCCGATCAACGTCATCAAAAAGCATTCGTAGATCCGCAGACCCCGAGCCTTGAGCCTGTAAGGGAGCCACCTCCGGCTCCTGGGGGGCTTGTGCGGCGCTGCCGACGGACTGCGACGAAACCTGGGCTGCGGGATTCAGCACAGGACGCGACCTGTCTGCCATTGGCACGCCACCAGGCACGCCCGCATGAGCGCTGTGGACGTTGTAAGCGGCGTGCGCACCGCCGGGCTGCATGGGCTGGCTGGGCGCGCTCGACTGGCCACCCACGGGAACTCTCTCGGCTCGGGGCTGAGAGGGCACACGCTGTGAGTATCGCGGCTGCGAAGAAGATCGCTGATCCGTGTACATTGACTGGCCACTGGGGCTCCCTACCGGCGGAGTGCCCGACGCTGAATACGGAGCTGTGGGTGCCGCGTATGGAGCATAAGGAGCAGTTTGTGGGGCATAAGAAGAAGGATGCTGTGCATAAGGATCAGCGCGCTGGGCAGGAGGAGCCGGCGGCTGGGAGCTGGCAGCGTAGGGCGCATTAGAGGGGGCGTGCTGGCCGTGAGTCCCGTACGGCGCATTTGCAGGCGAATACGAGGCATTAGGAGCCCCGCGTGGGGCGTGCTGGGCATTGGGACGCTTGGAGTGCGGGGAGTATACTCGCTGTGAGTTTACTGACGCGCTAGAGTCCGAGAAGTGTCTTGTTTGCTCGACCGGCTTGTGCCCCGCCGAGTGCCGGTGTCGGTCCTGCGTGGGAGGCGGGGGGATGCTGCCGACGCTGTCGTACGCCGGGCTCATATGTATCGGCTTTCCTGGCTGCTTAAACGCCTCCTTCGGCGTCGGGAACCAGGCCAAATCGTCGCTCATACTTCCTACTATGATGATAAGATAAGTAAGCACTAATGGCTGGCAGTCAGCGTTCACCGTTGAATATACAAATTTGAGTGCCGTGCGGCGGCTCAGGTTCAAATTCTCGGGTTTGCTGCCTTTAATGCCATCTGTACTTAGTTGTGTATCTACTCTGTACATTGCGTATCGCATCCTCCCTCCACCCTGCGCTCCTGCTGTACTGCTCTGTGTTGA
Organism: Starmerella powellii; assembly: GCA_030568915.1. Taxonomy (NCBI): domain Eukaryota; kingdom Fungi; phylum Ascomycota; class Dipodascomycetes; order Dipodascales; family Trichomonascaceae; genus Starmerella; species Starmerella powellii. Next base: position 615,908 of record JAJMJE010000003.1, on the reverse strand, counting down.
GGGGTAAACAGATGGCAACCGTGTTCACCAGAACTGTGTTACATGCACTCTGATTCACTGTACAGTAGCCATTGATCTGTCTTTGACACCCATTGAGTGCCATTGAGCGCCACTGGGCACCACTGGGCGCCACTGGACGCCATTGGATGCCATTGATCCGCGACTCCGCAAAGTCAGGGAGGATCGAGCGCGACGGCCGCAGGTACCAGCCAACATTACGTCGCGAAACCATCGAGTCTGCGAACGAAGCGTGTCCGGAGGGCAAGATATTCAGAACATAACTTACTATGTGATGGTTTTAGTGCTAAGCGTATAAATTAGGCACGAAGGGAGCTGGCCCTGCGCTTCTTGATCTCGGCCCTCTCGGCCTTCCTCTGGGAGACACGGTTCGCGAGCAGCTTGGCGTACTCGGCAGCCTCGTCCTTTGACTTCTGAACCTGGGCGATCTTCTGGGCCCGCAAGCGGCGCTTGTGCTGCAGACGGCGCGGGGTGACAAGACGCTGGATACGCGGAGCCTTGGTGTACTCCTTGCCGTTCTTGCCGGTGACGGGGCGGCGCACAACGAGCTTCTTGAGGTCCTCGGTCGTGGCCTCCTGCTTCGTCAAACCGTAGAACTTGCGGATGTTGTTGGCACGCTTCGGGCCAAGACGGCTCGGGACCTGCTCGGTCGTGAGGCCCTCGATGTCCTCGTCGCCCTGCTTGAGCACGGAAAGCGAAACAACGGCCATGTCCGGGCCGAGAATGGCACCGTGGACACTCTTCCGCTTGCGCTCACCGTCGCGGCGCGGGCGGTAGACCTTGTGGTTCTTGGTCAAGAGCAAACGCACACGGCCGGGGACCATGACACCGGGCATGCAAGCAAAGCCCTGCTTGTCGTTACCACCGGTGATCTTGAGGAGGTAGCCCTCGGGCAGGCCGATCTGCTCACCGGCAATCTCCTGGCCGATGTGCGTCTCCCAAAGGTTACGAGAAAGGTGCTCGTCGTCGAGGTTGATCAGCTTCTGCGTGCCGTTCGCCGGGTACGAAATGTTCAGCTTGACCATCGTGCTTAGATCTGTAATGAAAAAATCAGGACTGACTCGCCTTGGTGTGGTGATGAGTTCCGCCAATTTGTTGGGTCCTTGCCCATTAACACGATACGTTCAGTGCGGACAGAGCGCCGGGCGAGGCCGAGTCGGTCCCAGATGAGTAAGGAGCCCTGAGCCCGCTGGGACGTGCGGTCCGTGCGCGCCCTCCAGTTAGAGTCCGAATCAAAAACATCGTGAGTGTGGATACTGTGGGGTAACTCTTGTGCGGTCGTCGACGGCTTTTCGTGTGTATAAAATGTATAAACTATTTGAATTTTGGTAGACACGTACGAGCGGTCTCGTGGATGCGCATATGGCCTACGCAGGCTGGTCTGCGGTGAAATAAGTACTAGTAGCGGTACTTTTGGAGAGCGGAAAACAGGATCGAGCTATGAAATAGGGATTTTATTTTAAGAACTCGGCACAAATAGCAAACTAGAGATGAATCGCCATGCAATAGGCACACAGCGATAAATAAAGCATAAATAGGTAACCAGGTATAAATAGCTCACCAGGTATAAATAGCCCACTAAGTATAAATAAGCTACCAGGGATAGGTAGCCCATTAGGTATGGATAGAGAAGCATGCACGACGAACTCAGAACATTGGGGACAGCATAAATTTGCACAGTAACTGTACTCGGTTCCCAAGATCGCGCCGATAATTGTAGTTCGACTTAAAAAGTATATACAGGCACGCCGAGGAAGATCCTGAAATGTTACGCGCATACGATATTTATATGATCAGCAACCTAAACAAACTCGAATCGAAGATCGATTGCGGGGCGGCCCGATCAACGACAATAAATGCGTGAACCATGGAGGTGCTACATAAGCGAAATGAACATCATCTAAGGCAGACGAACTTTAACAGAAATTCCTATTGTCGTTGAATGTTAACGTGTATATATGTCCATTGTTAACGGGTATACATGTCCATTAAAGTGTGTACATGTCCATTTGCCTGGCGATCTATCGACATCTCACCTGATCATGTAAAAACGGTTCTGTAGCGACATTTCACTGAAAGATAAAGATTTAATATGCCAACTGCTGAATGATTATAATACAATAACTTAGATACAAACGAAACGGATTGTCAGCTCTTTGGGAGCTCACGAAGCTCGCCGCCGCTTGGGCTGGGACTCAGTGTCGTAACCGCTCACATCATTCTTCACCGGTGAGGGCGAGTCCTGGTCCTGGCTTTTTTCTGCGGGCTGCACATTCTGCGGAGGGACGATACGCGCCGTACCGCCCGGATACGCCGACGCCTGCGGATCCCACACCCCCCACTCCATTGAGAAGTAGTTCGAGGGGCTCAACATCTCGTTCATGTACCGCGACGGCATCACGGCCGAGACGGGCCCTGGCTCGGTTTTCGACTGGCCCGACTGCTCACCCTGCGGGGGCACGAAGTACGTCAACGGCGACTGTGGGTAGCCCGACCATCGCCCGCCGCTGCTGTTCGCCGCATTCCCGCCGGCGCTTGTGTTGCCCGCGGTCGGGGTCAGCCCCGTCGTGCCCGGCACAGGAATGCCCGGAGCCATGTGGGGCATGCCGTGGGGGATGCCCGCTGGTGGCCCGGGCCTCAGCCCGGCCTGTTTTTGTGGAGTCGAGGCCTGGCCGTAGCCTGGTGGTGGTGCGTAGCCGTAGCCGACGGGGATACCCTGATTAAAGAAGTTTTGGTAGCCCACGGGCGGCTGAAAGCTCTGGCCGCCGGCGCTCGGGCTCAATGGAACGCCGCGCTGGTCAAAGCGCTGCGGCAATGGGAAATGTGTCTGCACCATCTGCTGGTGAGGTATGCTTGGTTGCTGTCGAGACATGCTAGCAGGCCCGCTGCCTTCACTGTGCCCCGCCATGTGCGAGATATGGCCCGGACTGCCCTGGGCGCCCACGGAGAGTGGATCGATCCGCGACTCGGGGTCGAGGCGGGCTCCAGGCGCGTTCGACGAGGACGTGCGCCGGTGAGCATGCGATTGTATAGATGGAGGCACGCCGCCCATCGACGATGTACTGTGGTGGCCAATGGCCGGCGCCGGGTCCACGGGCTGCACGACCGAGGCGACGCGTGCGTCCTGCGGTGCGCCAACGTCCGCCACGGCGTCAGCCGCGCCGAGCGCCGTGAGCGGGCCCGGCCCGGCGTGCGTGTCCGGCTCGTCGCCAAGCACGGGGATCTGCACCGTGAGCTTCGGCCGCGCAGTGTGCTCTATGGACTGCTGCGAGGAGTGCTGCTTATGGTGGCCGCGCAATTGCACCTCGCGCGGCTTGCCGGGCTTGCCGTGCTCAACACCGGGCTCGAGCCCGTGCTCAAGCTTCCGATCGAGGCCCACCACGGACTTGCCGTGCTCGCTGCCCTCGTCGTCGTCGTCATCCTCGTCCTCCTCGGGAGACCCTGCTCCAAAGTCGGACGGTCGCTTCCGCTCGACCTCTGAGAACTGCTGACGCTTCTCGAACACGTCTGCCGGGTCCGACGCCGTGGTGTACTCAAACACTTTGCCCTCGGGTGTGACTATGACGAGCGCGAGGTCGACCTGGCACAGCACGGCGAGCTCGTGCGCCTTCTTGAACAGTCCGCCTTTACGTTTCATGAAGGTGACGTATCGATTTCTGCCCTCTTTCATGGGCTTGATTTGGATTTTGCGGCGACCCATTTTGCCGATCCGCCAATTAGGCTCGAGTTAAGCTGGTCTCAAGCTGATTCGAGGCTGGTTCGAAGCTCGTGCCCCGACAATGCGGTGTTTCAGTGCTGGTTCGAGACTGGGCAGTGGCAAAAGAGCGTTGCTATGGTTCGGCCTGAATGTATGGAGGGCCACCTACTAAGGAGACCGCTGGCGCGCTTGCTGCAAACGGAGGGGGATACTGCAGGTTCCAAGTATCCGATCTATGGACCAACCGTGTTCTACTTGATTTGTATATAACGCAACGGTGGTGACCTCAGTTTTGGGAGTGCAGTAGGGTTAGGGTGATGATCGTGGTTCTATTTATAGCTTACGGAATACTAACCCGTAATATCCAAAATACCGCCTCCTCATGCAAGGGACGCTTGCCTTGCAGCGCGTGGGCCGCCTAATCTTGCCTTAACAACACTTGCCGCACCAGCGGTTCCGACTAATCGGGGAGTAGGGCGGTATTTCCCGCCGGGCCTTGCTGCGGCCAGGTACAGTCAGCCTCCGTAAAACAGAAGGAAATACCGCCGCACGTACGCCAATCGCGGAGAGCCGATCAGATCGCTCGCGCAGTCTTGTTGGGTGGGCGCCGGCCAGCCTCGGTTGACCTTCTGCAGCCAAATCATTTAAAACCGTGGCCTCGACTTCCCTTGGATGGGCCTCTCAATGTACGTATCTTCATTATGCCTCGCTCTTACGTAGTTTGGCGTTGTCGTCTTTTATATAGCAAGTGGATCCAGCGAGAACACTCGCTCCCACAGCGTGCGGGGTCCCTTATCCCGCGGATCGACGTCGCTGCAGACGTTACTCTCGCTCGAAAGATAATCCTGCTTCATTGGCCTATGGCCCATTGAGTCATCTTTCTCGGGGCCGGCAACTGAGCCAGGCGCAGATGTTGGGGCCGCCATTACCAGTGGGGTTTTCAGGGACTCGCGGCTTTTCACAGACTCGCGGCCATCGCCTGCCAGGCTAGCTTCTCTGCTCGATTCTGAGCCCGGATCAGAGACCTCGATGAAGCCGACTTCGCCCTCGTAGCCGTGGGACCGCAAATACTTGAGCAGCCTCTCGTCCTCTAGGCTCAGCTCGCGCCCATCCAAGTGGGGCAAAAACAGCCACGACCAGATTATGGCTGCAGCGCCAATAATCGCGCTGAAAAAAAATGTCCATCGCTGGCCCCAGTGCTCCTTGATCGGATTGAACACCTGCGTGCCCACGGCACCGCCGGCCCGGCCGAACGCAAGCGACAGCCCGTAAAATGTCGCACGAACACCGGTCGCGTACGACTCGGACGTGATGAGTCCCAGCATCGATCCGGGGCCCATGTGCCCAACGGCCTGGAAAAGTCCGTAGAATACAACAAACAGCGGCACGATGCTCTTGAGATGGTCGAACGCGGCTCCGATCACAATCCCAAACACCACAAAGCCGAGAAAGCCAATTAGCAGCGTGCGCTTGCGGCCGATCCGGTCGCACAGGAACGCCCCAATAAATACACCCGGCAGCGTCAGGGCCCCAAGCAGCAGGTTCCACTCGGCGGTTTTCTTTGTGTCGCCGCCCTTCACAACGCTTTTCAGGATCAAACTCGAGAAAATGCCGTTCGGGAACACAATCATATCGTACAAGAAAAAGGTAATGCAGGTACCGAGTAGTCTTTTCCAATAAAACCGAAATGCAAGTAGCCACGGGATATTGTAGTTTAGAAATTTGCCATCCACAAACAGCTGCGAATTCACAAGTCTGAGCCGCATCAAAAACACTATGACTGGCAGCACACATCCGATCCCGAACATGACGCGCCAGACCGTGCTCAGGTGCTCGCCGCGACCGCCGCAGGCCTCCCAAACAATGAGAAAGAAGCACATATTCAGGGGCCCGCCGAGTTGGAGAGGGACATTCACGATCAGCGTGAACAAAGCGCCACGGCTCTTTTTTCTTTTTCGTGTTCCGTCCACATTTTTGCCGAGCCGCTCGTTCTCGTTCGCGGCCTCGAGTGTGATCGCGCTCGATGTCGGGAACTCGCCGCCAACCCCGAATCCGGTCACGCCGCGCATAACAATAATCATCCAGAACATCCCGTGGACCGTGGTCCCGTGCGCAGCCGTGGCCAAAATAGATCCGAGCAGCATGCAGAAGGTCGTGAACACAATAGCGCGCTTCCGACTGATCAGATCGCACATCAGGCCCATGGCAAGCATGCCAATGATCTGACCCACGATCATCGCATTCGACATGCGCGTCGTGAACCCGGAGTCGTACTGTTTTGGGTACTCTTGTTTGAAAATCAGGTTAATGGACGTCATCAGCGTATTCTGGTACCCGTCGCAGATCAGGGCGGACCCTGCGCAGGCTATACTGAGCCGGTTCAGAAACCGCTGCTTTCGGGTCGGGCTCGAGCCAATGGCCGGCATATCGCCCGCACTCACGCTCATACCGCTCTCGCGCTGACTTGTTAACTACAACGTCCAACAGTGGAGCCTGTTTTCTCGATAGTAGATTTTCGTCTAACAAACCCTGCGTCCACAGCTAGATAAGAAACATGTCATAAAGAAGCGCGCTTAGCTCTAATTCGGGGGTGCCGCGGTCAGCCGCCAGCACGCCGCGGACTCGCCGCATGGAGCCGATTCTCGAGCGGCCGGCAAAATTCCCGGACAAAAACCCCGGGAAGTCGCGATAGTTGCTATTAATTCAGTCACAAACATACAACCGTCAAAAGCGGATCAGGTTACATTCTCATGTACATAACATACTTAGTATGCAGTGATATCGCCGGAATTATTGCCGGAGTTATCCCTGAGAATAGATCGAGTGTACAGACTCGCTAGTTGCTGGTGCAGGTGCCACCGCAGATGCACAAAAGCCGCGCGTGCACAAACGTGCTGCGCACAAATTGTAGCGGATTTAGTACTTAGCGATTTGCGTGTAATTATTGGGTGCGCGTGATTTAAGAGTTCAAGAAAGCCGCACATGAAAAGCCGCACAGATCTGTCTGCCGAGCGAGATCCGCCGAGCTCGTCACAATGGGACGGGCCACGACAAAGCAGAGCGGTCGCATACATTTCCGCATGAGCACTTGTGCAGATATACAAATCTGCATTCTGAACATATTGTACTTGGTCCACCTGAGCTCAATGAAATCCCTCCGTACTCAAGATCGATGAATCAGGCCGAGCAGGAGAGACTCTTGTCGAGCAGATTCGCGAACAGCATGCACGAGAAGCCGTATTCAGAACACTTGCACGATATGAACACATTATACCATACCAAATCTCAACGACCTCCCAACACAATGCTTGGCTGCAAGGAACGTGGGTGGCCCATCCTATGACAACGACGGCGTGCAGCAGACTCGAAGATGCTTTTTACATTTAAATAATTAGAAGTAGTCTAGGCGAGCTGGGCGCGAGCATCAACGGCCTTACCGCCCTGGGGCTGAGAAGCCTCAGTGGCACGCTCACGCTGGTGGGTGACCGGGGTCACGAACTCCGGCAAGTAGAGCCACTTGCGGAGGTACTCGACACCCTCGTCGGTGAGGGTGTAGTAGTAGTGCTGCCACGAGAACTGGGTCTTGACGAAGCCCTTCGAGTTGAGCGACTGAAGAGCCTTGATGACGTAGAGGTTCTTGATCTGGAGGTCCGGGTGGATGATTTCAAAGTCCTTCTTGGCGACGAGAACGCCCTCGTTGAAGAGGTACTCGTGGATCTTTCTGCGCTGGTCTGTCGGAATCAACATTATGGCAAGTGGTTTTTTACTCGGATCCTAACAGTGGAATTTCACAAATTACTGTGTGTAAGGGAGCGGGCCAGGATCGAGGGAAAAGAGCATCACGTGAAGGCGAAAATCCGACTCAGCAAGCGCGCCATTTGACAGTGAAAAGTTTTCACAATATAACATAAGCCGCTGCGAGCCCTAGTAAATTCCGTTGGGACTTTACACTTCCACTACCCCAGCCCTTAGTATGGCCCCAACCCGGCTGCTTCCCAGTGACGCCCGCCGTCCCCTGAGGGTTTCCCACAGTTAGTTGTGCGCTTGACGCCTTTCCTCCAGGCAGTTCCTGATACCCTAGCCACACGCAAGCTGGCATCATTTGAGAAACATCGAACGCAGCGCCTGTAATGAGGCGGTGTTCATGTCCCCTCACGAGCTCGTAATCGTTGCGATCGGGCTACTGCCAAAGCGAGAGGATGCGCCCCTCTCTTTGATTACAATTTATCCGATGCAGATCGAAGGTTGCGCCTACGCAGCGGTAATTTGGACAGGATATTTATCTATCGTTACTGCACATATATATCTTAGATCAGCGCCGTTCTCTATCAGATCAGTGTAACTTACGTGACTATATTATGAAGCTGTAGCGCGATGTCTAATTAGGACCAAGGGAGGGTCAACAGTGGGGGATGAAAGTGGCCTTCAATTGAGGTGGCCTGTGATCAAATTGGCCAGCTAAGGCAGCCTGTGAGGAGGCCAGAGTGGGGAGGCCAGAGTGGGGGCAGTGAACAAGGGGCCCACGGGCGCAGAGGATATGTCGTTTGTCCGTCAAAACGTCTGTCAAAACGGCGAATCATGCTTGGTGACCTTCGTTACTTTAGCTGCTTTCGCTCTATTTGCTTAAGGGGCATTTTGCCCATTGCGTAAGTTGTATGCTTTCATGCTAGGTTGGCCTTGCTATAATTGCATTCGTTGCGTTCAAGCCATTGCGTTGCAGTCGTTGCTTTGCTTTCATTGTATTCGTTACATTCGTTGCATTCTTCATTGCGTCAATTGCTTGAGATGGATGTTGTGTGCGCAACCAGAGTTCGCGACAAAGCTCCCACCAACGGCCAGTCAGACAGCCTCACTAGACAAGCAGCTGCCCTCAGAACGCCATTCGGGAGGCTCAGGGGGTCCGACGACGGCGACACCTTCAGCACGCTGGTTACAAGTTTGCGGCTGCGTTGAATCAATTGCTCCTCGCTCGGAGTGAGCGGGGTATTCTTCAAGTTGATCTGCTTCAGTGCTTCGGCGAGAACAAGCCCGCATTCGGTAACTGCCAGGAGGGTGCTGAAGAAAATTGAGTACGACGTGACGTGACCCTCACACCAAACAAGTGTGTCCACGGCGTAGTTCGCGACACTCGAAAGACCGTGCTGCTGGCTCTGAACGGCATCCCGGATTTCCATACTGACTTTCTGGAAATCGTGCTGCCACAGCGCCGTTAGCGCTCCGGTCATTTTCAACGGCGTAAACGCAACTAGAGAGACAATGCCAACACAGTCGCTCATGATCGGCCCATTTTGAGGACTCGGATCAAGAGATGCGTCTGGCGATCTCGCCCACAGCGTTTCCCAAGCACGCAGAGAAGTCCTGACCGAAACTGGCGGCACCGTTGGAGATCCGCCAATGGTGTTGTCTGAGCCCGGGACTTCCAAGGCCAGCAACAATGTCTGCAGCGAGAATTGCGAGACGTCCTCGGTCGGAACGTCACCGTGCCTGAGCTGCGAAAGAACTTGCGAAAACTGGTGCGGCGCCCCACCACCAGTCTCAGCGACTGTTCGTGCATCTAAGCCCTTGGCGGCAAGCAAGTGAAGCCAAGCGTCACTGTTGGGAGCTCTCCATAGATCGTTGTCACACGGTGCGGATCCCATAGACTCTAGCAGGTTCAACAGTGTTTTCGATGGACGACGCACCCACGCGGACACCGTGTAAATAGCGTATAGGGTGCGGACTCGGGACTGGTTGGCGACAAACTGCTCCCACAGCCGCTCAGCGTTGGAAATCCAGTCGAGCCCGAAATCTGTGCTCGAATCCATGAGTCCAAGAGGCGACTTCGCAATCGAAGACACCATAATTTCTGCGTCTGCGATCGACTGCGTAAGCCTATTCAGTGCTGCAGCGTGCTCAGCAGGCTCATCACTGAATAGACCCCAAATTGTTACAAGAAGGTTCGCCTGCAATGTCTCCAAGCAGCCCGTGCTTGCTGAATGCACGCTGTTATGGTCGCGAACTGCCCAGTAGTATGCCTGCGCTGCACCCCTATCTCCCAGTGTTTGCGCGCCTACTGCGGCCTGAGCCTGTGATAGCACGATCTTTGCGTCGGCAGCCAGCTGCTCGGTCATATGCCCAGATCCGTACGATGACGAAGACGAGGGTGGAGAGATAGCTGGCGAGTCTGCGGCCGAAGAAATCAAGGAGACGCTGTATGCTGACCTGCCGTTCACCCGCGAGACAAATGGCAAGTGCGCATCGAATCCATTGTAGTACGATTCAACGTACCTCTGAAGATCCGTGGAATCGCCGGCATCACCACCAATGGTAGCAGACTTTGCAATCCCAGCCGGCATACCAGGTTGGGTCAACGAAAACCTCAACGCATCGTTGCCCAATGCCTGTGATCCCGCTCCCGCTGGTGACTCACCCTCTGCGTCGAAAAGCGAGTTTACAAAGTCGTCGTTTTGCTGTGCCATGAAGTCACGGATGTCGTTGCCTTCTTCCTGAGGTAGCGGTGAGACACTCTTGTAGTAAGGGGCATGCATCCCGGGGGTCATCCCTGGAGTCATCCCTGGAGTCAGCCCCATATCTGGAGTTAGACCAGGACTAGCGCTGTAATCGCTGAGGTCCCTGCCGAGAATCGAGTCCATGGGCTGTACTTGTTGTTGTTGCGGTGGCGAGTGCTGCTGGGGTGTATAATACTGTGACTGCGGAGACTGATATTGTTGCTGCGTCGGTGAATGAAGATGCTTAGGGATGTCAGATCCTAATGAGTGCACAGACTCTGGCGACTCTGTGGAAGAGTATTGTTGATAAAGCTGTCGCTGAGTTCGAGCTTGAGTGCGCAACGCCTGCATTGCTGGGCTCGATTGGCCGGATTCCGGGGTTCCAACTAAGGCCGAGAAATTGCCCACGTTACCGGAACTTGCGGCGGGTATAGCAGTGTTTATGCCCGTCTTTGCATTGATGCTTACTCTGCGCTTCCGTGGCGGTGGCTGGCTCAGCTGCGCCGGCGAAACGAAATTGAGATCCAAAGGCTCAAAGTCGTATTGGCCGTCGTCCACAGGGTACGCCTGTGGCGTGGCAAAGCCGACTTCTGAGGCGTCCTGCGAGAAGTTAAAAGATGCTGGAGGCATTTTGTCCAGGTCCTTCTGGCGAATGTAAGATGTAGCTGAGGCGGCACTGAACGAGCTAGCCCTGGAAGAACGCGCAGACACGACACGGTACGCCGGAGCCACGGTTTGCAGTATGTCAAGCTCATGCATGAGGGGATTCAGCCGTTTCCACTCGTTTATGGCGGCCGGGCTGACGGTCTGCTGGACCTGCGAATGGCCTGCATTCAAGGACTCAGGGGATATCGGGCCGGAAAAAGGGAATGCGAACTGCTGGCTGCCATTCACTTGGAACTGGGCCGACTCAGGCGACCTGTTCGGCTGGAACGAAGGCTGCTCGTTGCCAAAACTATTCTGAGGCGAGGTAGAGCGCAGTGGCGTCAACAGATCGCCATTCTCGTAGCCCTGGATATGCGGCTTTGACGGGATATTCTGGGGCTGGACCAATGGCGAAGAGGAGTTTGACGCACCGTTCATGCTCGATCCGAGCGACCGCGCGCGGCCCTGGTGGCGCGACTGTGCGTTCGGTCCCACGCCTCCCACGCCGTACTCGTATCCCTGTGAGGCAGATGGTCCTGACGGAAGACTTTGTGGAGCCTCTCCTGGCTCTGTTGTGTTGCTCTTCTCGTCAGTGGGGGAGAAAGAGGCATGAAGCTTCTGCTTGTGGCGCAAAAGCAGATCGCGTCGCGCGAATCTGCGCTCGCAAATAGGGCACTCAAATGGCTTCTCCTTTGTATGCGAGCGCTCGTGGCGCTTCAAGTGCTCGAGACGCGCAAAGCTGCGCGTGCACGTCGGGCACACGTATGGCCGTGGCTTCTTTGTCTTAATGACGAGCGACTTCGTCGGGATCGGCTCGCTACCGACGACGCCTGGCGCACCGGCGGCGCGCTGAAGCTCCTCCATCGTGGGCAGCTTTGCGCCCTGTGTCTCATCATCATCTTTGCCTACTTTCTCTGGCGAGGCAGCTGCGTCGTGGTTGACGTTCATGTCCAATTTTTCGACGCGTTCGAGATCGGCGTTCATTAGCGAATCGGAACCGGACAAGTGAGGCAATCGAAAAAGTAAATTTGGACAACTAAATGGTCCAACAACAATAACAACGGAACAAGTTTTACGCAGCGAAATTCACACAAATGAGAGTAATGCGCGCGTTCGTGTGGAGAAGTGAGGTCGCGGTGTAGAAGGTCTCGACTTGTGGCACCAGAATATACAGAACACCGCTGGTAGACCCGAGTGATCGAACCTTAAGAAACCGCTGCGATCGAATTTGAATTCAGCTCTGCCTGTCACCAACTGCTCACGCTCCGATACGTATATAAAGAAGCTAAATCAACGCCTTTTCTCACAGATATTGGGGCAATGACGACGGCCTAGTAGTGGTAGCGTGAGTCAGCATTTAGGCTGAGCTAAGGCGGCAGAAGGGCACGGGTATGCACAGCTCGTGTCTGACGCCCCGCGTTAGCGCTTCATGTCGGCATATCATCGGTGGCGCGTACCGACGGAGTGACATATGCTATGGGCTAGGGTCGGAAGGCAGACTTAGGAACCGATTGTGGTACCGCAAATAGTTGCTGTGGGCGTATCACCTGGTGGGAGAAGGTTAAGCCGGGATGTTTTCGATTGCCGATAGGCCTGGAGTGAAGTGCGTTGTTTAAACGAGAAAGAAGCTACATTTGGCTTTTTGCCGTTCGTGTACCCTTTGCCCCTGTACCGTTTGCCAGCATTTGCCTACGGAAGGCCGCAACCCTGCATGTGGAGAGGGCCTCGACCGATCAGAATATCCGATGTCCAAGCTTTAGGGTTTTTGCGGGATTTCCGGGGCAGCTCTATTCTCCAGATTTTTGGACCTATCAAGCCGCACAGATCCAGGGTCGAGCGCGAGGGTGGAGTGGCAGTAATGCTACATGCAGGGAAGCGATTCTGAGGAAGCATGCAGCGCACGTGAATGTGCAGGGTAGGGTGCGAAGTCGATGGACGAGTCGGAACATCGGGATTGCGCACGACTGGTTGACCGCCCTGACCTGAAAAGTCCGTCCTAAGACTAACAAACTGATAGCAGAGTCCGGATAGCCTGAGTGAGCCATTGCCTGAAAAACGGAAACGCGTTGATGGGTTCCCGTGATTATTGCACGGATTTTTGGACCCGCCCTGCTGTCACAGCACACGTAAGCGATGTGTCATGGGCAGCCGATGGTCACAACCCCCTGTACAGGGGTCTTATTTCAGGGGGCCTTATTTTCCTTACCAATTCATCGAACGCGAAGAATTTACCCCGGATTTTTCAAGATCCTTGCAGGAGATCTCGATGCGCTGCTCAGAGAAGCATATATGGGGCCGAAGCATTTTGCACGCATCGTTAATGGCCCTTCTCTCGAAAACGAAACTCTATTCAGTGGGATACTCGACTTTTTAGCAACTTTATGCGACGCATACGTCACGATATGGCGGTGCTGCTCAAGATCTTCTAATCGGTGGGGCAAGGGCAGCTACGGCCTGACTCACCGAGCAGCTCCTCGAAAGAGACTGACTTCGCACCTCTGATGAGTCTGATGTCACCCATAAGCGTCACAGCCGCACTATCGAGTCACGTGGTACATCAGCCTAAAATTTCAGTGCGATCACGAACCACTGGTTTCCTTATACATGGCACCTTAGACAAACTGCAATCTGCTGCTTCCTTTCTTCTTGGCGACTGCGACTTCGGCACTGTTTTAGTGTTCGTTGTCGGCTCCAGGGTTACAAGAAAGGCGGCCTTGTGCATGCTGTAGTGATTAAAGGTGCTTAGAATAAGTAGAGGCTTCATAAGAACTTGTCCTGTTGATCTGTGCAGGTTACAGTGTCAGAGAAGCCATACACTTTTAGTACATAAGTTATGAACTATACTATAGTCCAGCGCTTGGCTTTAAAGTCTTGCCGGTGATCCACCTATTAAGGACTGGCTCTATGCGATGAACTAGCTCCGCAACGCGATGTGAAACAGAGTTCGTTTTGCAATGTCGTGAAAATATCGGGCAACTATAAAGGTCGAGCCATTGTAGCCAGCTGGTTGAGCTGAATAGATCACAGCTTACTTCATAGAGCGATCATGTATGGTGAAACGATTAACAAGGTTGATCTCGCACTTGGCATCGTTTTTAATGATTGCAATCTTAATTTGCGAGAAAGTGTGACCAAAATAGGGCCAACCGAGCTTAAGCATAGATTGGTCCAACACTGTTCTCGTGGTCAGACTATGGTTCCGCTGATGATGCATTGCGCAAACCAGTCCGAGCTTTTGCAGACCGTGTGGTCCAAAGCTGCGTAGTTTTGAATGTGATGCAGAGTCTCTGCGTCCGTCTCTATAACAGGCCGTTCGGTATCACTTGTGCCCTCGATCTCCACGACCAACGAGCCCGAGGGGACGGTCTTGATGCTGGTGTAGAACCATGCACGGTAGCGCGGAGCACACAAGGCGGCAAGAATCATTTTCGGCTCGCCAACCGAGGCGCGCTTTCCTATAATACACAACGGCACGGTGCACCGCAGCGTGATTTTGCGCTGTACAAACTGCTCGTTCAGGCTCAACCCACGGAGCCACCGACTATGGAAAGCGCTCACGTTCGAGTTCACAATCATAGAGCGTCGCGAAAGGTTCAGCTCGCCGGCCGGCAACACGTAGGGCCTCCAGTCCAGAATCTCGTTCTGGTCTATACAATCCTCGAGATATCGGTATTGAAGGCAGGGCCAGCCCAGTGCCAGCATCTCCAGATACTTCAGCGTCCGCCGCGGTGTGTCGGCAAGCACCGCCGCAAATGTCGCGTCCCCAAAATCGTGCTCGAGGTCCGGCATGCTTCCGTCGAGGCTGTCCAACTGCGACAGTCGCACTTTCTGGCTGATGCCTTCCTGAAGCACTTCCGCGCCGTGCTTTTCCGCGAGTTCAGTGAGTCGCGATGCAAGCCGCGTCTTCGCCGGGTTAAACTCGCTGATGGAAACTGTGAACACAGCATTCGCAAACAGCAGGGGGTTCTGTGTGCTGCGGGCGACCCGCACAGGAGACCTCACGGCTGGGCTTTTGGTTGGCGATTTCTTCGCGCTCCGTAGCCGCGCCTTTGTAGGAGATCGCTGAGGCGTGACCAGCCTTTGGTCCTCCTCGACCTCGGCTATGGGTTCAAGCGCGTCCTGATCAGCGAGCAGCGTCGAGGCTGCATTTTGCGCAGGAACCCGGCGGGTTTCACTGGCTACTGTGTGACTTCGCGCGGGATCCATGCCTCGAGCGTCTTTAATAGCATGAGCGCTTTGGATCGCATCAGGCAAGCGTCCTGGACTGCCCTCGAGCCGTCTGCGTTTCAAAGGCGACGGATCCACGCCAAAACGAGCTCCGCGCGCCGCGTGCGAACCCTTCCACTTCACTGTGCGCGTGCTCGAGCGCATCTGATCTACGTCCTTGCTGGTAAAACTAAGATCGCCGACGTCGCACACCACGGTCTTCATGTGCGGGCTCGAGGAAGGCCGGTTCGACTTTGTTGACTTCGGCTGGGGCTGCAGCCGCACCTTGTCGAAGCCGTCGTTGGTCGTCAAAACACTTGAGGGGTTGTTCGAGGCCCACAGCTTCAGAATTGTGTATTCGGGACTGCGTTTCCCGTTCAGGTGGACCGTGTCGCCCGGCTTCAACCACAGCTCAACAGCGCCGCTAAGGCTCACTTTTCCGGACTCATCAAGGCGAAACAAAACATTTGCGTTGCGGTTCCTGGCCTCCCAGTCTTCCCGATCTGCGCGGGCGGGCCACCAATGCGGGTCCTTGTGCCATTTGACGGCGACAAAAGTGTACGGAGAGGTCGGGGTCGGCATCGACAGCAGTTTCATCGGGGTCTCATCGATGTACTCGAGGCCTGTGTGCCCAGCCCCTCGTGCAGACCCGTTTGTGGCCTGCGAATCGCCGTTCACGGGCGTCACGTCCGCCTCGTCCTCGCTGCTCATGATCCGCTCCTCTTCGAGGTCCGGTCCGGGCTCGTCGGTCACAATTGGGTCCTCCTCGGCATCTGCCTCGGGGCTCCTGTGCTCAGGATCGCTGGGTTGAGGCTCGTCGCGCTCGGGCTCGTCGTCCGCCGCGTCGTTGTCGT